>CM059187.1:101283116-101330536 GCA_030323885.1 Branchipolynoe longqiensis | reverse complement strand
GGGGTTTTATGTACATCCACAAAAGTCAGTGCTTAAACCAACAAAACAACTGTTGGAAAACATTATGTCCTTTGTTATCTACTTCGGTCAATTTATCAAAGGAATCCTCCAAAACCAAAGTATAGTCGGTTTTGGGATGTTTCTATAGTATTTAGGTTGTTTCAGGCTTGGCCTCACAACTCGTGGTTAGATATAAAACAATTAGGTTTTAAGGTCGCGGTTCTGTTATTATTAGTAACGGGACACAGAGGACAGACGATTGTTGCTTTATCCTTAACTGGATTAGAAATAGACCAAGCTACGTTTGATTTAGCACAATTGCTCAAATCGAACACGTTAGGTGACCCTTTATCTACGGTTCACTTAGACTGCTTTCCGAATGATCGGAAATTATGTGTTGTGTCAGCCATACGGGCTTATATATCTAAGACAAAGGATTTACGTGCATCACAACAACTATTAGTGAGCTTTATAAAGCCACATAAGGCAATTTCACGAGACACCCTTGCCAGATGGACAATTACGGTGTTGAAATTGGCTGGAGTGGATACGGGCAAATACTCTTCCCACTCAACTAGAGGTGCCATGGTCTCCAAGGCACGGTTGCTAGGTATTTCTGTGAAAAGAATACTAGCGCACGCAGGCTGGAAGACGGCTAAGTCGTTTGCAAAACATTACAACAAACGACTAGAAAAGCCTACCGGCATTGCAAAGCGCCTGCTCGCCAACTAACAAGAATAGGTGAGAACAAAAACGTTGAATATTATAATAAGAATGAATGATATTAAGGATAAAAATGAATTATGTAAAAGTCTCCCTAGCCTGAGGCTAGCCTGAGGCTGTATACCGAGGTAAAATAGTATAGTTATACGAATCTTACCTGGGTATAGATGATGGATAACTGTTGTTTTCCCGAGGTATAAGCCTCGGGTAGACGTGGGCTAGGGCCCACCCACCACGCCCTACCACGTCTATCCCGTTGGTGTACCATTACGGGAAAATCATAGTATCCATTGTATTGAAAGATCATTTTTTATCCTGAATAAGTAGGTTAAAATTGCTGGTACCTCACGTGCTTCCTTCTCCCTAGCCCACGTCTACCCGAGGCTTATACCTCGGGAAAACAACAGTTATCCATCATCTATACCCAGGTAAGATTCGTATAACTATACTATATATATATATATATATATATATATATATATTCACTTCGCCAGTCTTTACACTACCTGTAAATGATTCAAGGTTATTCCTAAATCTCCACGATTAATTTTCAATCTGATTTCCAATCGGCGAAAACCTTTGGTGTTTGACCATTTTAAATCACTACCAGCCCCACCAAACACCCACCCACCCACGAGAATTAGGCCGTATATCTACATGTATGTAAAATTATATGCGCTCTAAATTCCATGTCCTTCCAATAATAGCATAGGATTATCTGCGCAAAGTAGTGATATATATATATGATATTATATACATATATATATATATATATTCATTTTGCATTTGCATGAATGTAAACATTTATACATACACATAAATTGTTATTCAAATTTGTCACTAACAATGAATTTGTCGGTAATGATTAATTTGGCGCTAATGATTAATTTGGCGCTAATGATTAATTTGTTGCTAACGATTAATTTGTCGCTAACGATTAATTTGTCACTAACGATTAATTTGTCGCTAGTGAGTAATTTGTCGCTAATGATTAACTTATTGCTAATGATTAATTTGTCGCTAATAAGTAATTTGTTGCTAATGAGCAATTTGTCGCTAACGATTCATTTGTCGCTAGTGAGTAATTTGTGGCTAATTATTAACTTGTTGCTAATGATTAACTTGTTGCTAATGATTAATTTGTTGTTAATGATTAATTTGTTGTTAACGTTTAATTTGTTGCTAATGATTAATTTGTCGCTAGTGAGTAATTTGTTGCTAGTGAGTAATTTGTTGCTAGTGAGTAATTTGTTGCTAGTGAGTAATTTGTCGCTAATTAACTTTTTGCTAATGATTAACTTGTTGTTAATGAGTAATTTGTCACTAATGATTAATTTGTCGCTAATGAATAATTTGTCGCTAATGAATAATTTGTCGCTAGTGTGTAATTGTCACTAGTGAGTAATTTGTCGCTCATGATTAATTTGTCGTTAACAATTACTTGTTAGCGATTAATTCGTTGCTAGTCAGTAATGTCGTTAGTGAGTAATTTGTCAATAGCGATGAGTCTGTCGCTGGCGATGAATTTGTCGGGGATGATGAATAGGTCACTAATAATTTTGTCGCTATTGATGAATTTGTCGATCGTGATGAATTTGCTACTGACAGTGAATTTGGTGCTAAGAGTGAATTTGGTGCTCACACTAACAGTGAATTTGGTGCTAACAATGACTTTGCTGCTAACACTGACAGTGAATTTGGTGCTGACAGTGAATTTGGTGCTGACAGTGAATTTGGTTCTGACAGTGAATTTGGTGCTGACAGTGAATTTGGTGCTGACAGTGAATTTGGTGCTGACAGTGAATTTGCCACCAACAGTGAATTTGCCGCCGACAGTGAATTTGCTGCTGAGAGTGAATTTGCTGCTGACAGTGAATTTGGTGCCGACAGTGAATTTGGTGCCGACAGTGAATTTGGTGCCGACAGTGAATTTGGTGCCGACAGTGAATTTGGTGCCGACAGTGAATTTGGTGCCGACAGTGAATGTGGTGCCGGCAGTGAATGTGGTGTCGGCAGTGAATTTGGTGCTGGCAGTGAATTTGGTGCTAACAAATTTGTCTCTAATGATTAATCTTCATCGCAAACGAATTGGTCGCAACCGAATTGGTTGTTAGCGAATAAGAAACCTGCTCAGATGGTCCGTTTCCGTGCTACTTTCAGTTTGGCGCTCGGCTAATCTATGACACTGATGATGACAACAAGCCGAACGACGCCTTCCGAAGCTTCAACTTGGAGGATGCCGAAAGCAGCACAGTCCTCGTTGTCAAGAACTTCAACCGCACCTACAACCCCTACCCGCACTTCGGCCAGCACTCCATGTGGCCGCGGGGCTTCCCGCTTGACCAAGTCGCCAATACGCAGCCGCGTGAATATCTTCTGTGCGACATGAAGACGCCGTACCTGCGCCAGGGCCTCGTCAATGGCGACCCAGACGTGGACGCCATCTACCGACTGATGCGAAAGCACACTTCGAAGCGGATCAATGTGTTGTTCGACAAACACGCTCCGCGAGTGGCTCTGCCCCCAAAGGTGTTTGCACCTTACAACAGCCAGAACACGATAAGCACCTACGAGGCCTTCTGGGGGCTGGCTTTCCCAGTGACCTTGAACTTCCGCGTCTGCGACATTTGGAGGAGTTACTGGATGCAGCGTCTGTTGTGGCTCATCGGTGGCCAGGTGGGATTCTACACGGCCGGCACTTTCCAGTACCGCAGTGCGCATTCCTACCTCAAGGACTTTGTCAACGAGCAACAGCTTTACTATCAAGCGTCCAACTTTGTGCACTTCCTCGACACCTGGCAGTGCCAGAAGAGGAAGTTCTTGGAGTGCGTCACTGCGCTGTCCCACGACATGGTGACCAACAGCTTTTGGGATGCGAAGGATGCCCAGTTCATAGATGCCTTCCTGCATGATTTGTTGTCAGTTGGATATCAACCACCACAGATGCAGCCAGTAACCACACAGAAGTGTCGCGGAACCCCATCGAATGTGATCTTCTACCCACAAGAGCAGCTGACTTCATATGGTGTTGTCCGCAAGTATTTCCTACCGCCCTTCTCGCAGCTCAAGTTTGACAAGTTGGCTGGTGTTGTCAAGTCCAACTGCCCCCGGACAAACGCCCCGAGCCCTGGCCTCAGTCTGAATGGCTCGTCACTGATCACAAACATCCTTTTGGTCGTCCACCTCAGTAGAATGCCCGCCACCACTGCTCAGCTGTCTTTGCTGGAACTCTTCTACAGGCCTCGTTTTGGACAAATCCTCTACTGCGGTAAGTGGCAGGAACAGTCAAAGGGAATCTTCCATGCGTTGCGGGCTTCTTTCGTCGAGATTCCCGAAGGGGTGACTGATCCCCAGCTGGCCTGTCTGTACAAGGCAGCCGACATGCACTACATCGTCGATGGCTACCTGATGATCCACCAAGCGGCTCTGCTCAATCTGGTTCAGCTCACCGGTAACCTGAAGAGTCTCTGGATGCCGGCCAATTGGGCTGGAGAAGGCGCATGCCAGGGTTCCGCTTGCATCAAGGACAGCATCAATCTGAACCAGGTTGCCAGCGTTATGGGACCAGCGAAGAACGATGCACAGCTTGAACTGAAGCTACTAAGCAGCTGCAGCCTGAACAAACCAGGTGCCATGGTCACCTACAGCAAGATGCGTGTCTTCTATGTGCCTTCAATATATAATACGCAACTGCGGAAAGCTTCCAGGAACTCTGTTCACGGCCTGTCGATGCTGGCCTGGATGCTGTGCGTAGTCAAGGACACTTTTCCGCTGTCCAGTGCCGCGGACCTTCAGCAGGCCACTCAGTCTACGCACTATGTTCAGACCTTTGACTTCAACAACATCAGTGCGCTCTGTCCGCTCCTAGGGTATAACCCATAGGCGCATTCTTCTTGGTTTTAACCCAATTCACAGCGCCACCTAGACCGGGCGCGGTGGCCGAATCGGTAGAGCACAGGCCTCGCTTGTGGAAGATCAGGAGTTCGCGAGTTCGGTTCCCGGTCGAGTCAAACCAATGACTTAAACATTGATACTTGTCGCTTCCTAGCCTGGTGCTCGGCATAATTAGGATAGGGCAAGGGATGGTTAGCTCAGTGTCAGGATAATGTGACTGAGTGGGATATCGGGTCATGGTGGCGATGGCCTGATTTCCCAGTGGGGCAGCACTATAAAATCGCCATGAGTGCATACTGTCACAAGTCGGTACCCGTTCTGATATGACCTTAGATGTTGCTAGGATGTAAAACAACAAACAAACAAACAAACAAACAAACAAAAACAGCGCCACCTATCAGTTCGCCACCGCATTAATGCCGTCAGTTACTTTCTGACCACATAATCTTCTTGTAGTTGTCTACATCCTGATATGACCTTAGATGTTACCAGGACGTAAAACCTCCAACAGTCAACCAATCTTGTGGACGTCACTATGGTACAATGAAGTAACGCTTTCTAAGCTTTAGGATTCACCATAAATTAATCATATTAATAAAATCTGTATCATTGTATGCTCTTGAAGTGTAATTAATTCTTACTATAAAAAGAATGGAAAAAAACAATGGTCTTAAAATTAAGTGTTAGGAAAGACATTATGCCTGTATGAATGCAGGTGGCGCACTGATAGACATGTGCAAATGCACGTGGCACCACGCTATTGGGTACAGGTATTAGGTGGCGCCATCAATGGGTAACACTAGAACTAATGTTATAACTCTCTGGGTATATATGGTTAACTCTCATGAAATGGCGTTGTTTCCGTCTTAGATTGATCAATTCTTCCCTGAACAGTTTGTCAGATATCATGTGTCTGTCCTAATACATGTTGGCTGGGTTATTTCTTTTTTGCTGGGGGGGGGGGGGGATCCCATTTTGGCATGTGTACATTCTGTACTTGTGCATTATATGGTCACTTGAAGCAAATATTTGGTTATATGAATCATAGTTTATGGCTAAATTTCCAAATGTATCCACTCTGTTTTTTTGGTGAACAAAAATCAAATTGATATGTATATATTTATTTTCAACCCTCCAAAACATAATTTGTATATATATGTATGTATTGGTATATATTGGTATATGGGTCATTCTTTAAAACTGGGCACCACATATTTGGTTTCCACACTACGATGCTGATATTTGTTCTTTCTTTTAGTGATTGCAAGTCAAATAATTATTGTATCCTCTGTGTATTAAGTATGTTAGCAATAGTACATTTATTGAAGCTAACCCAAGAAAGAAATTAAATGTTTATTTATATGATTTTGTGCTAATGTGAAAATTTACACTATGCATGTAGCCAAACTTCTTTTCAACTTATTTTTTCAACTTTTTTTTTCAACTTTTTTCTTGTAAGTCACAACCTTGTCTGATTAAGAGTAATCAAGAAAATCTTGTTTGAATATTTTGCATATGTTAGAATAAGGTTCTGGATGTGTCTTTGATTTTCATGTTACACAAGTGATATTAATGTATTGCTCAATTTGTATAAGATCTAATTCAAAAAGAGAAATTAATTTTGTTCAACTCTGACATATGCACAACATACAAACCTTCATAGGACATTGTATTTGGCTATTATTTGGAAGGTTTTTTGCTATTATTTGGAAGGTTTTCCCTTTTGGTTTCCATGTCAAACTTTCGTGCCCAGTTTTAAAGAATGATCTGTATGTGTATGTATAGGTATGGGTATATATATGTACACATGTGGGTATATGTGTAGGCCTATATATTTATATAAATTGTGGCTAAACTGCTTCTCTGAACACTTGCATTTGCAATATTTAATTGGTGGCATTTTGAAATGCTGCTGGTGTATGTGGGTAATTAATTAAGGTCGACTGACATGCTGGATTAGATATTTATAGTGTGAGATGTGTTTCTTTTTTTACCTGGTTTCTGAATTATTGTATAACCAACCAACCCACTCCCCCACTCCCCAACCAACCCACTCCCCCCCACTCCCCTCCCCCACCAACCCACTCCCCCACTCCCCAACCAACCCACTCCCCCACTCCCCAACCAACCCACTCCCCCCCACTCCCCTCCCCCACCAACCCACTCCCCCACTCCCCAACCAACCCACTCCCCCACTCCCCAACCAACCCACTCCACCACTCCCCAACCAACCCACTCCACCACTCCCCAACCAACCCACTCCCCCACTCCCCAACCAACCCACTCCCCCACTCCCCAACCAACCCACACCCCCATCCCCCACTCCCCAACCAACCCACTCCCCCAACCAACCCACTCCCCCAACAACAACCCACTCCCCACACTCCCACTACCCCACTACTCAATATCCCCCAACCAACCCACTCCCAACCAACCCACTCCCAACCAACCCACTCCCAACCAACCCACTCCCAACCAACCCACTCCCAACCAACCCACTCCCAACCAACCCACTCCCAACCAACCCACTCCCAACCAACCCCCACCCCTCCCAACCAACCCCACTCCCAACCAACCCACTCCCACCCCCACTTCCTACTCCCCCCCCCACTTCCCCCCCCCCACACTTCCCACTTTTCACCCCCACCTCCAAGAAAACCAAAGTCAGTGCCTTATGTATGAGCGTAATCTCCGCAAAAGATTAAGTCACACAATCTTATGCAATAATCAAAATATCAAACCGGCAACAACATGGTAATACATTAGCGGATTAATACGAAATAACCGAATGATTTAGTCGGGTAGCTCTTGATATGAAGCAGGACGTAAGACTCCACCAGCCAACCAACTTGATATGAAGTGTTTACGTGTGAGTGCACTATCATCAGTTACAAGTGGCCGAATCGGTAGAGCACAGGCTTCCCTTGCGGAAGGTCGGGAGTTACAAATCCCAGCCAAGTCAAACCGATAACTTATATATATATATGCTGTATAAGAATTATACGAGTATAATAACATGGAATACTATACTATCCTACCACCCACACACCAGTGATCGGGTGCTTGAACCTCACCTACTCATCTACTGCTCATGCCTCAGCTCCGATGGTGGCGCCACCGCTCGCCTGCTCACTGTCCTACTCACTTGCCACTGAGAATTTTGATGTAATATCTATTTTAATTATATTTGCTCCTTTAGAAGTTTCTCTGATTACGTAAGGTGAGGACTAAATCGTGCGGGCGGGTGGGTGGGTAAAATATCCATGTGGAGACTGTGGCCATCTGGTGAGGACTGATGAAGGTGAGGAGGGCACATTCTGAGAACAGGTCTGCTGGGGAGACAACCACCATAAGTGGCTGAGTGCTGATTGGCTGAGAGGTGATTGGTGGTTCAGGTGAGCCAATTGGAGAGAGGAAAGACGCGGTTGGTTGGGTATGGGTATAGGTGTGGGTTAGATAAAAGATTCACCCCTATCCAGAGTTGCGGTGACGGGCAACCAGGCCTAAATCTAGGCAGAAACATTGGCATACAATGGCAGAACTCAGAGATTGCAACAGCAACAATGATAAGATCGCGGCCACTGAAAGCTCTCGATTGGACTTTTAAAGTATGTTAATAATCTACGTGATTTCAGTAATTATTCACCCCAACATTGGCGGGCTATCATAGATAAGTATTTCAGCAATATATCTTGCAGATTACATTACAAAATCATGTGGTTATTTTCATAACCCAGCCTTCGGACACTTTTTCTAATAGGTTGCTTAGCAGCCCTGTGCACAATGCAGGACTGGCAGAGTAACTAGGTGAGAGTGGGTGTTTTTGCTGTGCTCTGTCTCTGAAAGAAGCACATTGCTTATTCATGATGTACATTCCCCTTGGAAAAATATAAATAAGACTTATACAACAAAGTATTTTATGGTTCTAAAACCCTCCCCTACGTACGCAACAAATATAAAAATGTATACTGTTCTTTTAATTAGAAATTTGAACAAACTCTTAGTCTATATGAGTTAATGAACATTTTTATTAATAATATTTATGAATCATACAAAAAGAAATATCAACTAATTTTGAACCACCAACCACCACCAACAAAATTCCCTTCCCTGAAAAGCCACTCATGTGAGGCCGTTATGAGGGAGGGGATCGGCCTATTTGCAGGAGGGTGCGACCTATATTAGGTGAAGTGCTTCTCCGTTGAATAAATATATGTACAACAGGCGTAAACGTGAAGCTAAAGGAACAGATGCGGCTTTTCATGATGAAAGCATGACTTGTAATGGTGTGTGTTGACATTGTGCATTTTGATATGTAACTTTAGATACCATTCGGTAGTTTGTAACAGTTGATACAGTATCAATGCTAAACCAGATGGGATGACTATGAGTTGAGCGTCAACGCGTCCCATGTCCCATGTCATGGGATTTGAAATGCAGAGTCCAATCAATCAATCAATTCAATCAATTCTTTTATTTTAACTCTCTGCAAGGTATGTTGACTTAAAATATTGATACTTGTCGCTACCAAGCTTGGCGTTATTAGGTTACGGCAAGGAACAGTGGAATGAGGAAGACTAATTATCCGTGATTGAAATTTCCCCATCATTAGAACCACATATTCCGATTAAACATCAAATTTGCGAAACACACACTTATCTAGATCTGAGCTTACATATCCAACTCGGTGCATTTATTCTGCATTGAACCAAAAATTCAACATAATAGTCGATATCTCTAGTTGAAGGATACACTGAATATATGGAATCCATATTAAATTAATTCATACATCAGCAGGTAGATTAACGTTCTCATGTGGATTGTAACTTGTGTATTGGGGATGGTTGGCATGTGACATTGTTAATGTTTTCTGTGTTTGTTATGAATCTTCACCAGCTTCGGGGTTATTTTCTGCTTGCAATGTTCTCAGAGCTGTTATAAAAATTACTGCTGCTCCATTCCATTGTAAT
This sequence comes from Branchipolynoe longqiensis, assembly GCA_030323885.1. Classification (NCBI taxonomy): domain Eukaryota; kingdom Metazoa; phylum Annelida; class Polychaeta; order Phyllodocida; family Polynoidae; genus Branchipolynoe; species Branchipolynoe longqiensis. The sequence continues at coordinate 101,320,949 of CM059187.1, read as the reverse complement.
TTACTCTATGTGAAAGTCGATTTAGATCGTGGATGGACTTTGTTTATTTGAATTGGCTGTAATGTTTGCATTAACAATAAACCATGTTTCTATGGCAACCAAATGCTGAGATTAACGTAACCCATTCCCAATAAAAGGTGTTTACTGATGCAATCATCTGCACACAGAGCTGCATAGTCCGATTAAAGTATCAACTTTTCTAAGCAAAAACACTCATCTAGATTTGATATTACAAATCTAACTTATTAAACAGTTGTTGCTGCTGACCTGAAGGGAATCCTAAGTCAATTTAATAGAACCTGTCACTGCTGAAACCTATGCTGTCAGACCTTTGATGTGCACACCAACATTAATTGTGTCGCTTTTCATTTCAAATATCTTCATTTATAATAAAATCAAACTAAAGTAATATCAAATATAACAATCAACCTATTATATTTATTTTAAAACAGGCAGCACCTCAAAACCATTGGACTCTGTAACATTAATGAATGAATTTAGCAAAACGCATCACAATTCAATTAAAAAAAACGTATGTCTAGTTGAACAGTAAACTGAATATTTAGAATCCAGATTAATTCATTAATGCATCGGTAGGTAGATTAGAATTCACATGTGGATTGTGTATTGTGTGTTTTTGGCCCTTGACATTGCCGATGTTTTCCGTGCTTGTTATGAATCTTCACCAGCTTCGGGGTTATTTTCTGCTTGCAATGTTCTCAGAGCTGTTATATAATTACTACTGCTCCATTCCATGGTGATTTAATTTATGTGAAAGTCGATTTAGATCGTGGATGGACTTTGTTTATTTGAATTGGCTGTAATGTTTGCATTAATAATAAACCATGTTTCTATGGCAACCAAATGTTGAGTTTAATGTGGCCCACCACCAATAAAAGGTGCTTACTGATGCAATCATCTCCAAGCAGAGGAACCAGACGTGGGTGCCGAGTCTGTAGAGCACAGGCTTCCTGTACGAAAGGTCTGGAGTTCGAATTCTGGACGAGTCAAACCAATGACTTACAACATTTATACTTGTCACTACCTAGCCTGGTGCTTGGCATTAATAGTACAGGGCATGGATTGGTTAGCTTCAACTAAGAATTAATATATGCGGTATGCAAATGCAAATGCGGCAAACAAATGGAAAAGCATGCAAACGCAGGGGTGCTTCCATATGTCTGAATGCGAATGGCGAATGGCGAATGGCGACTCCATTTGCCATAGAACAAACAGGAACTTTGACTTTCCTTTACAAATCTGTATCAAGAAAGACCGAAAATCGCATGGATATCCATGCAGCATGCCACATGCCACATGCAGCATATGCAATCTTAGCTTTAGTATCATGATAATGTGATGGAGAGCGAAATTGGGTCAAGGTGCTACTGGCCTGCTCTCCCAGTGGGGCAGCACTATATAGTCACCATGAGTGTGCACTGTCATAAGTCGGTGCCCATCCTGATATGACCTTAGATGTACGCAGGATCTAAAGCTCCAATAAGCAAATACATCTCCAGACAGAGATCGTCAGCAAATCCGTGGAATTCAAACCCTGGTCGAGTCAAACCAATTATTTAAAAATGTATCCCCGTCGCTTCCTAGCCAGGCGCTTGGCATTATTAGGATAGGGCAAGGGCTGGTTGCCTCAGTGACAGGGTAATGTAGCTGAGTGGGATATCAGGTCATAGTGCTGGCAGCCCGGTCTCCCAGTGGGGCAGCACTATAAAGTTGATATGAGTGTGCAGTGTCACAAGTCGGTATCCATCATGATATGACCTTACAACAACAAACAAACAAAAACAATCTCCCGTATTGGTAGATCGTGGTAGATCTGATATGACGACCTTAGATGTGGCTAGGACGTACAACAACAACAACCAACCAACAAGTCGGTACCGGTCCTGATATGACCTTCCTTGGATCTTGCTAGGATGTAAAACATCATCACTGCGGTGGTGGGTGCTGTCGTCGTCTTGCCCACCGGTTAATATGTATGCAGTGTGTGGCAGTGGGCCCCCGCCACTGCACACAGACATTGGGGTGGGGGGAGGGGGGGGGGGTCGGTGTGGGGGTCGCGGGGTTAGGCCTATTTGTTACTAACTAGGTCAGGCTATGGGCGCCGAGAATATAATATTCTGCTATTAACATGCAGCAGAATAAGGATTATTATGGTAAAATAAGGCCACGAGGGCCAACGGCTATAGGATATCGTTTCAGTAGAGCTTCTGTCATTTTTTGTAGTTTACAATCTTGGCGTGCAGTTGTTTTAGGGTGGGTTCTATAGAACTTGTAGGGTGGGCCGTTGGCCCTCGTGGCATTATTTTACCATAATAATCCCTATTCTGCTGCATGTTAATAGCAGAATATTATATTATGATGGTAATCAGGCCATGAGGCCAACCGCTACTTTGTATTGCTACTGTGCACCGAGATTGTTTATTTAATTGTTATTGTGTGTAGAAATAAAGGTAAAGCTCCATTATTGGTTCTTATTGTTTATATTTCTACTGTGACTCTCAAGTCCTCTATGGTTGCATGTTTGCCTTCTGAGTGCTTACTTGGCTATAATACGTGTAACTATATATGTCTATAGTCTCATTTTGGCATCCTTGCTACCAGATTACTGGTACCATGTTAGTTACTTCATTGGGCCTGGGCTTCGCCTGTTATAGAACCATTGGACTATTTCCTCATTTGTCAAGCCTGCACCATGCAGACATATCTATGTCATACGTGCCAATAGCGGCGTATGACTGATTAATTTTTTTCCCTTGGTTCAATGGTTTTCCATCACTGGACCAATTTTTTCATCCAGATTGTCAATCTGTCTCTACTTCCATCTTGCTAGGAACCTGTTGGTGATCCACATTCTGGTCTGTATATATTAGTTTGTAAGACCAGCTTTGAAGTGAGCCTCAGTCATTGTTGTTTTCAGGCAGCTGATGAGTGATTCCAGCTGATGGCTGGACACACCAGTCTATACATCACAATTCCTGTGAGGTTTAGCAGTGTGAGCTTCTCATAGATTCAAGTATGACTGATGTTGCTTCCATCAGTATTATATAGCTTGCTTTGTCTTTCTGTGTGTCCTACATAACTTGCCAACAATTGTCATTGTGAGATTGTTTCATTGTTAGCTTTAAATGCATTTATCTAAATAAGACAGGGTTGACTATTCAAGAATTCTTAATGTTAGTGAATTATTTATATAGTGTGTTAGATTCATATGCTGTTTGCATGTACACTGCACTTCTTTGCAACATGAAGATTCCTAATGGGGCCATAACTTGTCAACGTGCTCCCTCTTAAATGGCATCTCACATAACCTCAGTTTCCTTTGGTTACTCCTGTCACATATGTTACAAGTACTGTGGACTGTGGCTATTTTCTAGATGGAGAGCCCAATATTTATATTTATCAATCCAATCACATACTGTGCCTATATCTTCCCAGTATATTATTCCGCGAGTCAGTTTAAGTATTAGAAAACTGGCAGCAGATCAATTCGCTGACTGGGTATGTTTTGCTATTCTTCTAGTCCTATTCCACACAGATGCACTGAGAAATCGTGAGTAAATGCACTACTATTTAGACTGGATAGTTTGAGTGACTCTTCAGCAAGGTTGCGTCTTCATCTACTTGTGCAACTTCAAACATCAGAGACTCAGCAGCAGGATGACTCGTGTTGGTTTGCCAATTAAACGGTGTAGTCTGACGAAGCATCACATTTTCAAAACTAAAGCAATTATCTAAATTTGATTCTACAATTCTACCTTAGCTACTGATGCACTTCGAGTTATTAGCAATTGGCAGTTACAGATTATCTGGTATGTATGCTCCCAAGAGTGTGTCACTATGCGCATAATGGTGGGGTTGCTTGGTTGTGTTTATGGTTGTGTTTGGAGGTAACACAGCCTTTGCAGTCAGCTAACTGTAATCTACTCTGCTGTGATATTTGTCAATGGTATTTCACCCCTAATAATTGGCATTGTATAGCCCTTAGTGTGCTGGTATGCCGTTAAGCATTTATTCAGTCATTCATTCATTCCTGATAATGGTGTCATTCTGCTAGAATGATCACCACACTTTAGTGACACCTCTGGTAGACTCCATTTATTTCAATGTGTGTGCCAGGCCAAGACATTTAGCTAGTATTACTCATGTAGCTGCACAGCTGGCTTAGTGTTTGTTGTTTGTTTGTTGTTGTTTTACGTCCTAGCAACATCTAAGGTCATATCAGGACGGGTACCGACTTGTGACAGTGCGCACTCATGGCAACTTTATAGTGCTGTCCCACTGGGAAACCAGGCCGCCGGCACCATGACCTGGTATCCCACTCAGTCACATTATCCTGACACTGAGCACACCAGTCCTTGCCCTATCCTAATAATGCCGAGCGCCTGGCTAGGAAGCGACAAGTATCAATTTTAAAGTCATCGGTTTGACTCGACTGGGACTCGACCCCACGATCTACCAGCACGGGAGACGGACGCTATAACTGATTCGGCCATCCTATCTGACGTCTGGCTACTTAAGTGGGGAGAGGTGCCTATGACAATTGTAGTTTTGGATCCTGTCTGAGCCAAGACAAGGGAATACCAGAGCCATACCGGTTATTTTGCCTAGCACTCAAGATCCCAAGGCTCAGCTGACTGGCTCAATGTCAGAGTGAAGTGACTGCATCATAGAAGAGCATTGGCAGTGTTGTATTTCAGTAGGCCAAAGCTGTGGTCAGCATTGGAGCCCTCCATGCCAAGTTGGCATCCATCTTGATATGGGTTATAATTGCTCGGCTACCCATTGGAAATTCATGGATCCATGTCAGATATGTTGGAGGGCTTTATCTGTGTACCTGATTTTCAAGTTTTGGCAATCAAGTTTAGCATCTATACTCCCACCAACCCTACACACTTTTGGCCAGCTGTATTCCCCCATGCCGTAAGGGCTTTTGTATATCCTGCAGTGACTGACCCTGGTCAACATCCAGTTGAGGAGAGGTAGGCTGAGATGGCGCCACCGGTACAGTATTGCGTCTTACAGAGTATAACACTAATCATAATAATAAGTAATATTCCCTTCTGTGTCTTTGTACTCACATAATACACTAAATCATATTCTCTTATCTCACTCACACCTGTTCCAGTTTAGTGTGGCTTCTGATTTTCTGGTTATTTTACATGTTGGCATGCTAGAGTGCATTGTGATGATGATAGCTTAGCTTCTCTAGAAGTCTTAGAGATCATGTATGTGGTCTAGTTGGTACCTCTCACATATAGAGTTTGTGACTGATGTTGTGTTCCATTTGGAGTAGATTTAGCATATTTGTCTGTGCCAGTTATAAGTTGTAATATTGCATAGCCCAATGATTATGTATATAATCACTTGGTTAGCCTAGAGGTAATCCAGTTTTCTATTTACTGGGTGTTTGTTAATGCATAGCTGTACTGACATCCCATCAATTATGAGGCCTTTCTTCAGGCTAGATATGTGTAGTTGCATCTCACTGGATTATCTTTTTTCTGCATGTGCAAATCATTAGTTATTATCTTAGTTTGAAAGCATTTAAGATATGGTCAAGTCTGTACAGGAACTGGAGTTTGGAAGTAAGAGTGTTTTATCTTCCTGAAGTTATTTTTGTGACATTTATATGGTAACATGTCAGTAAATCTTTTGCAACCTTACATAATTAGGAATTATGGAACTTGTGCTGTGTCACTATATCTTCATGTGTAGCCATTGTTAGAAGCTTAGAAATTTATTTTCCATTTCATAATTATGTTATTTTAGTACAACAGCTCACTTTTTAAAGTTTCTATCAAATTGCTATTCATTGTCTACATCATGTGATTTTAGTACAGTAGTTGAATGTTGAAACTGTGTACACCCTCCCACAACTGTGCTAGTAAAACAGGAAACTGGTTAAGTGTTAGTACAACTGAGTTTGGAGTGAGCCTGGATGGTGATTTCTTGAAGGGTCCCACCTGTTCTATTCTGGGGGGGGGGGGGGGTGTCACCCAGAGTGCAGGTCTGCCTGGGTCACCTCCCCTGACCCCCATTAATTAGTTAATGGTGCCAGGCTTCCCATTGGGTTTTATGCTGAATTATACACTGCATTCCTGCACTGCTTAGTGTAATACTGGACTAAGTTATCTTGGGTCCTCCTTCTCTCTGCTAATTACATCACTGAATGTCAGAATCTAGAGATTTAAGTGAAACCAGTTAGACTAATTAGATTACTGATAGAGCTCAAGTTTGGTTTGTGCTTTAAAACATTAAGGTTTTGGGCCAGATTCTACTGCCCTCTGGCACATCCTGAGTTCACCCACCTGTTGGTCACCTCATGGCCCAAGGGGGAGGTTCCCATGCTCCACCCCCCCCCCCCTCTACCACCCACCCAGCTCAGCAGCATCCAACCTCCTGGGGAGGTGGAGTGCAATGGGGTGGGGTGGGGGTTATTGGGTGTGAACTTAGCCCAGTCCACTGGGTGGCAAGCTGCAACCCCAGCTGGGGTTGGGGTGGGATAGATATCCCTGGCATCAGGATGCTGACAATCGCCCTGACAGCAACTGCTAGCCTGACAGATTAGTGTACAACCGATTGTCTAACCTCGGGTACAGGCAAGCCTGACCGCGCGCAACGCAGAGGTTTAAGGACCCGCAGGTCTGGCCCGTAGGCCTGGCCCGTAGGCCTCCCCGCCATAGCGGTGGCTACCCGTAGGTGCCATACTTACCGGGACAGTTATCAGTGGATGGATAATGTCCTAGCCTCCGGTACATTTCACACTGACCGCGCGCAATGCAGAGGCTGGGCGGCCGGTGGCACACCCGCTGATACTCATATCAGCCGCTGCCGTCAACATCATAATCCACCACGTGACCGTGCACTTAATACCCGTTCGTCGGGTCACGTCGCAGCGTGGGCTAAACCTGCCTTGCCGCCCGGGCAGCTACTTACCTCTAGCCGGGTCAGCATGTTGTGACACTTATATGTGCCTAGGCAGGTAATGGTGTGAAGTCCTATTATCCTCCTGTGTGTATATATATATGCATAAGCATATGTTTAAGTGCACCCTCCTCCCCTCTATGTGTGCTATGTAACTTTAATAACAGTGTTATCAAAGCTACATAGCACAGACATTGGTGAGTCAGGCTCAGCACTCCCCTGTAGTGTGGAGCCCAGGCCTGCACCCTGCCCCTCAGGGAGGGTGCAGGGGCCCTGGAGCTCCCAGGGGGACGTCTGCTCTCTCCGAGAACGAATCCAAGAATGACAGAAGCTCTACTGAAACGATATCCTATAGCGGTTGGCCTCGTGGCCTGATTACCATCATAATCAACATTCTGTAGTTGAGATTGGTTGGTTGGTTGTTGGAGTTTTACTTCTTGGCAACATCTAAAGTAGTACATTTATGTACGCATTTTGGTTTAGAACATTGCATGCTTTCATAAATGTTGTTTGTTTGTTGAGGTTTATGCCCTAGCATCATCTATTAACATGGGTACCGACTTGTGACAGTGCCCATTCATGGTGACTTTATAGTGCTGCCCCATGGGGAGACCAGGTCACCAGCACCATGACCTGATATCCCACTCAGTCACATTATCCTGACACTGACCCAACCAGTTCTTGCCCTATCCTAATAATGCTGACCACCTGGCTAGGAAGCGACAAGTATACATTTTTAAGTCATTGGTTTGAACTCGACCAGGGTTCGAATCCCACGTCTACCAAAACGGGAGACGGATGTTCAACTGATTCAGCCATCCCGTCTGGTCTTGTAGTTGAGGTGTCAAGAGCTGTCAGAGTGTAAAATATTCACTCTTTAGGTCTGGTTCATGAATAAATAATAGTTTAAATAAATTCTAAAATAGCTCCTTTTCATGAATCTTGTGTGTGAAGCATCAAGAAAACTATTTTAATCATATTTAAATCATCCAGTTATTTCTATAGTCATTATAATAGTATTCCAATTATATAAGTAGCCCTATAAAACCGGTCTAATAATACCTAATTCATTCTATCATGTTGATAACTACATATGCATAATATTTGAACCAAGTTGTGAGGCCATGGTAGATTATGTATATTAAGTGAAGTGATAATTAATATCAGATTGTTCTAAGGTTCTACATCAAATATAAGCACTGGAGATAAGAACTCTGGAAAATTATTACTGTATTGGTATATTTACACGTATTACTGAATTGAAGTGTTGGTATTAATACTATTATATATTATATACTATATACTGTATAAAGGGAGGTAAATGCTGAAACTAAGGACAGCATATACAGTTGCTGCAGACTCTGGTTTCTTCACCCAGACAAATAGTCTGTGAAGAATGCCACAGAATGGGTACAATAATTAAGTTAAGTGTGTTCTGTATGCCTGTTATGGCATGATTTACAGATGCCAGTATCTGAGGGAGTGTTAGCACACAGGTGCCAATGTATAAAGTCGCCGGCTGGTGGTGTGAGTGGTGTGGACAAGCTAATGAGAAATCAATACAGGTAATGAAGGAAAGTAGAGAAAGAGTGAAAAGTAGGAGAGTGAGACTCCCTGGTTTATTATCTTATATAGGTTTCTAGAATCCAAGATGGTGGTGGTCACATGGGTTGATCCACCAATCAGGGTTCAATCTGTTATATCCAAGGCCTTGTCATGCTGGCTACAGTGCATTGTGGTGGCCAGTGATCCATAAATAACACCTGGGGGGAGGGGGTATGTAAGGTGACTCCTCCAAAGACTGTATCTAAGAAGTGACACTCCTCCTCTATACTATTTTACTATACAATTTCTATACCTAATGAGTAATAGTTTACCAACTCCACATATCCCTCATATGCCTTTGGATTTTATATATTACCATTTACCATTATATAGACAAGTTGCAATTTATTATAGTAGAGTTCACATATATCCTCATGCCATTAGATCGGACAATTTTACAAATGCATGGGGGCTGTGTGTGTGAGTGTTTGGAGGACCTGCCAAAATCCAGGTGTCAGGCTGGAGGTGGGAGGTGGAGAGTGTGTGTGTGTTTGGTGAGCCCTCCCTGCCCCACCTGGTGGCAGTTTGCTGTACTAAAGATGATGCAATATGTAATTCTCAAAGTAAGGCATGTAGAAACTCCTACTATTTTGGAGTTGTCCAAATCTAAGGGACTGGTGACCATAGGTGTTATGTAAAGATAAATAGGGTTGATACTCCCATGTAAGTGTGATTGGTGAACTTGATGGAAAAATATGCATCCCACTCAGCAGGGGGGGGGGGGAGCTGGTGGGGTAGCGGGGTGCCATGTTACTATCTCTGACTGAGGAGACTCCCAGCAACTGTGTACCTGTATTTTGCATGTGTTCCATCTGAATAAAAGGGCTGGGCAGGGGGTGTGGCAGGCAGATGACCTGGAGACAGCACAGCAGGAGGAGCCAGCCACCCCTCCCTAATAGACTTTAGCACACTTAATTTCTGTTGGGTTACTATTTCTTGGAACTGATATAGTAAGCAGATATAGTAAGCAGATATAGTAAGTGGATCATCACTTGAATAATATCATGCATTAGTGCTTTCTGGCCTCCAAACGCAGAAGTTAAGGTTCTATTTCCTATCAAGATTCCAGCATGTAAAATATCGCTAGTTAACAAGAGGGTGGGGGATCTGGTGAACACACACACACAGGGATGGTATTTGTTATTTAATGTAAAACATTTGCTCGGCTAATTTAACTGCAAACTGCATTAATAGTGACAAATGTAAGACATGGCCTTCCAACGTTGCTTATCAGGAACCATTTGCTTATGGATTAATGTGTTAATGTTTGCATGTGTGCAATTCTTAGTCATAGTCACTGACATTGATGTCTTTTAAGTCAATGCAATTTATTTATGTCTTTATTTTATTGTGTTATGATTTACATGTTTACTGACAAATCGTTGATGAGTTGATAAGACTGGACTTATATTATTAATAAATAGACTTTGTTTCATATAAGCCGGTTTCAATTTGTTCTTTCATCGATAATTACAAAAAATATATGTAGTTCTTCAGTTCTTGGCCTTGATGCATCCATTTTGGAGAACATAATCATGTCACATCGTAATTGATACTAGAATCGAAAATCCCCATACATCAGAAATATGCAGACACTAATACCATCGCTCTGTGTTAATTGGCACAGTGATTTTGGTGGTCATATTGGTTGATTCTTCAAAATATGCTCGATCAATCTTGATGAAAATCATGGAAATGGATTCTTGACCAAAAAAGCAGATGCCTAGATCGCAAGATCACCTTCTCAAGTCAATAGACCTATTTCATATGATGTCAGCACAGCTATCTAGGTCAGGGCGCATGCCTTTTGGCTGCAGGACAACACACTGTCACACTGCAAACTCAATGGCTATGAGCAATCTTCATACAGAAAAAGTGAAATATCTCTAAAGCCACACCACCTAGAAGCAACCCGCTTGTAACACATATAGAAAACATATTCAACGAATAGATTATATTAAATGTATAAGGTTAGGCTTCTGCATTTCTATTAATTTTGAATAAAACTAACGTTTTGCACTGCAGGTACCGGCAAACTCAATGCATTGTCAATGGCCGTGAGCAATCTTCATACAGAAAAAGTGAAATATCTCTAAAACCACACCACCTAGAAGCAACCCGCTTGTAACACATGTAGAAAACATATTCAATGAATAGATTATATTAAATTTATCAGGTTAGGGTTCTGCATTTCTATTAATTTTGAATAAAATATACGTGTTGTACTGCATGTATCGGCAAACTCAATGCATTCTCAATGGCCGTGAGCAATCTTGAAATATCTTCATACAGAAAAAGTGAAATATCTCTAAAACCACACCACCCAGAAGCAACCCGCTTGGAACACATATAGAAAACATATTCACTGAATAGATTATATTAAATTTATAAGGTTAGGCTTCTGCATTTCTATTAATTTTGAATAAAACTAACGGTTTGCACTGCGCGTACCCGCAAACTCAATGCATTGTCAATGGCCGTGAGCAATCTTCATACAGAAAAAGTTAAATATCTCTCAAACTACACTACCTAGAAGCAACCAGCTTCGAAATCACATAGAAAACATATTCAGCGAATAGATTATATTAAATGTATAGGGTTAGGGTTCTGCATTTCTATGAATTTTGAATAAAATTAACATTTTGCACCGCGCATACCAGCAAACTCAGTGCATTGTCAATGGCCTTGAGCAATCTTCTTACAGAAAAAGTGAAATATCTCTAAAACCACACCACCTAGAGACAAACCGCTTGGTACACATATAGAAAACATATTCAAGAAATAGATTATATTAAATTCATAAGGTTAGGCTTCTGCATTTCTATCAATTTTGAATAAAATAACCGTTTTGCACTGCCCGTACCGCCAAACTCAGTGGCAGTGTGCATTCGTTCTGCAGCCAAGCTGTACGTGCATACACGATGTTTACAAACATTGAAATAGGTCTATTCATTCAGAATTTATGGCTTTTCTAATAGTTTGGTGGCCGTTTGATGGCCATTTTGGATTTTCATGCCTAGCATTACATGGATAATCCACCATCGAAGTGTGAAGCAGGCGTAGTGATTTCTAGTTCAATTACAGATTAATAGCAAATATCCAGAGGACTGCTCAAGACAGATAGCCATTTATTTGTATGTAAGTAATGCGTTCTTTTTAAATAACAACGACAGGTCGGTAAGTACATGTAGAGTTCGTTTCTAATCATTCCCTTCGTAGTTATACCCAATTACTGAATAAAGAAACATTCGGAACTATAATTCGCAATGGTTGTATGTGTACCCTGTTGCACTTGTGTTGTGTTGTTTGTTGCGTGTGCTCGTGCTATATTGAACCCATGCTATATCGTCAGATTGACACATTTCAATAGGCTTAAAGGTGCTGTCATGTACCTTTATTCACAATTATTATGATCAAATGTGACTAGTCAAAATTGGTACATCTTGAAATAAGCTATTCTGTAGGCGTTATTTAGGGCCAGAGGTGGTCTGAGGGGTTGTCTTTCAAGACAAGTGTGGCTATTACTATTAGGGTCATTTAGTCCTAATCACTGTCCTCTAAAGCCGTGTTCACACGGACAAAATGTGAGGCGTATCACACAAATCGAATCAGGTGAGGCGAATTAGGCGCCCGTTCACACGGACACTGCGTGAGGCGGAAGTGGATATCTGCGCATGAGCAAGTCCAGGCTAACCAGCGCCATTTTGGGTTCGACGACGCGGCACCAGAGAGTGTGGGTTCGACCTAGATATGTATTTAATGATTCGTATTGGTTTGGAACGGTCAAAACTTCTTCTGGGCAGTGAAACCCTAAAAATAAATGATGAAAAAAATATCTGTGCATAGATAGCAGCTTCATTAATTAAATTATATAATATGCGCTTTTGATCGACCGGAAAGTCAACAAACTGAGGTGTCGACTGCGCATGCGTGTGAGGTGCTTAATCCGCCTCAGTGCGTCCACACGGACAAAATAAATCGAATCAGACAAATCGCCTCACGTAGACTACCTCGCTTAGGTGGTCTACAGGATCCGCATCACGTGAGTCGAATCAGCCCTAATCCGCCTCAGACGTCCGTTCAGACGACGAATCTGATGCGAACTATACAAGTCGCTTTCTACGAATCGATTTACATCGTCCGTGTGAACACGGCTTATGACGAGGCTAGGGCATATTGCACATGTTTCCGAAATTGATTCAGCGCATGCACTGATGTGTGCGTTTTGGTGTGCAATAATTTCGTCTAAATAGCACATAAGAGTAGAAAAACAATATGTACTATGCAGATGTGGCATAAATTCACCTCACCCATGGCATCTCGAGAAACTGATCGTCGTATGTGTGGGATCGTATGTGTGATATACGCAGGAAGTGTACGGCTACTAACCACCGGATGCGGAGGTCGAATCGATAAGAGCAGTAGCTTACCACGTGGAAGGTCGTGGGTTCGAACCCAGACCGAGTCAAGCTAATTATTTACAAAATTCCTATTTGTCACTCCCTAGCTTGGGGCTGCATAGTCCGGTGGAGCATCCAGTTTTTAAAACCAAAGCAATTATCTAGATTTGATTCTACATATCTACTCATGCACTTATTAAGCATTTGTTGCCACCTATTAAAAGGGAATACGGATTCAATTTAATAGAACCTGTTACTGCTGAAGCCTATGGTGTCAGAATTGTGGTGTGCTTGCCAAAACTACTTCTATATGTTTGCACTGCAAAAATCTATAAAATAAAATAAAAACATTTAAAATAAAAACTACTTCAAACTAAAGTAATAAACAAAAATGACAGAAAGTCAAAACCATCGGACTATGCAACTTTAAATAGGGCAATGACTGGTTTGCTGTGTATCATAATAATGTGACTGGGTGGGATATCACCTCACAGACCCGGTTTCCCATGAGAGAGTACTGTAAAGTTCCCATGAGTGCACTCTGTCACAAGTCGGTACCCGTCTTGATATGACGTTAGATGTTGTCGGGACATAAAACCCCAATACAAAAGCTAATGTCCAATAAAGGACCAGGCCACATCTCTTGATGGGGAACTACAATATTGCTGTTACGTCATTGTTGTTCGTTGGAGCTTTACGTCCTCACAGCATATAAGGTTATATCAGGACGAGTACTGACTTGTGACAGTGAGTAATCATGGCAATTGTATCGTACTGCCCCATGTGGAGGCCGGTGTAGGACGTTCAAAACACTACCCCGTTCAGAACACTACGGTAGTGTTTTGAACCTGAACCTAGGTTCAAAACACTACCGTAGTGTTTTGAGCTTAGGTTCAAAACACTACTGTTAAGTTCAAAACACTACCCCTACGTACGTTGAAAACACTACCCAAGTTCAAAACACTTTTGTTGTTTTATGTCCTAGCAACATATAAGGTCATATCAGGACGGTGTGCCAAACCTTTACCAGAATGTCTCGACGATTAAAAGTGATTTTGCGCGTTGGCTGTGCACCGGCGAGAAGCGTCGTAATGTGCAGTACCATTACGCTTCCTGACGTATCCCGACGTTGCGGTCAAAAAAATCACACACGTCGACACGCGTTGGCGAGAAACGTCGTAATGAGACAGCCCCATAACGTAGCCATAACGTTGGCACCCGCGCATTGTCACATGTCCAATTTTGTGTGCAAGCACAAAACTTTCGAAGTGCGATGACGCATGCTGCCGATCCTCGCCGACCATCAACGAATACAAACACGCGCGTCATCGCATGTCGAAAATATAAAAATTCGCCCATGAGCGCATAAGCGCTTTACGGAGCGACCCAACCAGCCATGGTGCGACCCAACCAGCCACGGTTGAACTCTTTTCAGCCCGGTTAAACTTGTTTCCGGTACAAAGGCTAGGGGACCAGGCTGGAAACTGAGCGATAATACGGAGCGACCCAACCAGCCATGGTGCGACCCAACCAGCAACAGTTGAACTCGTTTGAGCCGGAAATACTTTCCTCGTGTTCACGAGGACTCAGTGAGGTAGAGGCTAGGGGACCAGATGAGTGTGCACTGTCACAAGTCGGTGCCCGCCCTAATATGACCTTAGATGTTGCTAGGACATAAAACAACAATCAACAACAACCCCTACTGCCCCACCTTACTGCATTCTGCCCCACCTTACTGCATACCGCATCAAGTTACTACAAATGAAACTGAATATGCAGCATTTATATTTTTTAGAGTAGTGTTTTGAACTTAGGGGTAGTGTTTTGAACTTAATGATAGTGTTTTGAGCGTGGCCACAGTAGTGTTTTGAACCTACCTTCAACTAGGTTCAAAAAACTACGGTAGTGTTTTGAACCTAGGTTCAAAACACTACCGTAGTGTTTTTGTGGGGTAGTGTTTTGAACTTACTACACCGGGCTGCCGGCATTATGACCCGATATCCCGCTCAGTCACAGTATCCTGATACTAAGAAACCCGGTCAGTGCTCTATCATATTAATACAGATTAGGTAGCGACAATTATCAAGTTTGTAAGTCAGTGGTTGGTTTGACTCGGTCGAGATTCGAACCCACAACCCTTAACATGGAAAACCAGCCAGTGTTCTTACAGATTAGGCTTTCCGGTCCAGTCCCCTAGATATTAGCTGACGTCCCACATGACAGGAACATAGGGCTGTGGCATTAGGTTATAAGGAAAACAAGTTCAAATGTGTACCAGTCATCAGAGGGCAGGATGGTGGGGACATCCTCTATAAGGCATTTTCTACAGAACATGTTGCACGGGCGGTTAAGGCTTCACACACCATTAGTTCTTCCACTGCAGTTAAATTATTATCAATCAATCAATCAATTAACCCATTGCCGTCAGAAGGCGTTTTACTGGTAGAAATCGTATATATCTCTCCCTTCTTTAACAAAATCGTAACCTTTTCTCAGAAGTGCATGATGTTTTTTATAAGAAGGGACGAGTTATTAATGAACATCTTCAGAGTGTGTGAGAAATGTACCTGAGGATATCTCATTGCACTCCTGGGAAGGCGTTACACATTATTTGAAGGACCAGGTGCGTTGAGGTACTCAATTATCTGGATGGCAGACCCTGACAGACAGAACGAGACGCCAGATTCACGGGATGGAATATATGATACTCACCTTCACGGGAACTAGTTAGTTACTTCCATAATATGATATTTGTATATATATATACATACCGTAAAATCTCGCGGATTAGCCGAGCCGGCAGATAAGTCGAGATCGATTTTTGACACTAGAATTCTTTCCTCAGGCATATGACACCGCATAGGAAATATGACGCGCGGATAAGTCGAGGTGCTTCTGAGAACTGCCTGTATATAGGGTATTCACGTGATGTCATCAACCGGATGTGCGGCCATTGTGGCGATATCAACCCGTAAACAACCCATAGAGTTTGCCGATGCGCGCAGTGCAAAACGTATATTTCATTCAAAATTAATAGAAATGCAGAACCCTAGCCTTATCAATTTAATATAATCTTTTCGGTAAACATGTTTTCTATATGTGTACCAAGCGATTTGTTTGTAGGTGGTATGGTTGTAGAGATATTTCACTTTTTCTGTATGAAGATTGCTCACGACCATTGACAATGACTTGAGTTCGCTGGTACGCACAGTGCAAAACATGTTTTCTAAATGTGTACCAAGCGATTTGTTTCTAGGTGGATTGGTTTTAGAGATATTTCACTTTTTCTGTATGAAGATTGCTCACGACTGTGATGCGTAATAGACGTATAGGCATGTGGCTAATATATGATAATGAGATGCAAAGGTTTGAGACAAAGGATTATGTAAATGAGATGACGTCATGGAAAGTCATGAAACACGCAGCTGGAGTGTTCTGAGACTATGTGACTACTTTGTGCCCACACCCATCTCTATTTGATAGAGCAGTGTATGTCGATCCCATTCGTCAGGTTTGGATTATAAAGGTCAGCAAGTATCAAAACGCCCTCACGAAGATAATAGCCCTCATCTCCTGATGTTATTTACTCAAGGATAATTAAGGTAGTTATAAGAAATATAAACCACAGTAATATATACTCGTAACATCAATAGAACTGTAGTACTATGCACTGAATTGTCAGGTAAGGAGGCCTTTAGCCACGTGGGCGTGGATATGGTGATCGCATCAGGTAGCTTAGAGAGTCTAGCTGTTAGGACGCTAGTCCGGGAATGGCAAGAAATGTGGGTTCGAAATCTACTCATGGGGTAATATTTCCCATTTGCACCATTCCCATGACACCGGTGACATGATCAGAATCTTAAACAAGCTATGTCATGTATGGTTGGTGAAACCACCCCTTGTATGTATATGCAATTGCACTGCCTGCATGTATTTACTCGTAACCATTAAACATCCATTAAACATAGCCAAAAATGCCAAAGAGAACCCAAAAGCCTTCTATAAATATGCTAGGAGTAAACTCAAAGTACATATACCAGTTGGAGATTTGAGGCGGGATGATGGGACCATTGCACAAAAGGATATCGACAAAGCTAATACTTTGAACACCAGATTCGCAAGTGTCTTCACACAAGAAGACCTGTCATATATACCAATGTTTGAGGACCGACTCTTTCGTGCCCCCCTGACCAACATAAATATTGCACCATCCGATCTGAAGAAAAAATTATACAATCTTAATGCATCTAAGGCAGCAGGTCCTGATGGAATATACCCACGCATATTGAAGGAGCTACACAATGAGCTTGTTGAACCACTTAGACACATTTTCCAAAAATCACTAAACCAAAGAAAACTTCCTCACCCATGGAAGGATGGACATGTAGCTCCCATCTTCAAAAAGGGTAACAGAAGTGATCCAGGAAACTATAGGCCAATCAGTCTAACATCTGTAGTGTGTAGGTTGCTGGAATCAATAATAAGAGATTCTATCATGGCTCATCTTGTCGAAAACAACCTCCTATCAACACAGCAGCATGGCTTTGTGCAAGGAAGATCTTGTACGACCCAACTACTGGCATGTATGGATGAGTGGACCCGCGTTATTGATGACTTTGGAGATCTGGATGCTATTTATCTAGATTTCCAAAAAGCATTCGACACTGTTCCACACCAGCGACTGCTAAAAAAACTGCATGGCTATGGCATAAGAGGAGATGTCCTACACTGGATAAAGGATTTTCTGAGCAACAGAAGACAGCGAGTCATTGTAAATGGCAAACCATCAGGATGGTGCTCGGTGAAAAGCGGAATACCTCAGGGCAGCGTGCTTGGACCAGTCTTATTTGTGATATATATCAATGACTTACCAGAGGTTGTACATTCTATGGTCCAAATGTTTGCTGACGATACCAAAGTATTCCGCCGTATGGAGAAAGGTAGTGACTCACGGGACTTGCAGAAGGACCTCAACAACATGCAGAAGTGGTCAAGTGATTGGCAGCTGAAGTTTAATGCTTCAAAATGCAAAGTGATGCACTTAGGGGGCAAAAACAGCAAGCACATCTATGTAATGAATGATGGTGTGAATAATGTTCCGCTCTCCGAAACAATGATAGAAAAGGACTTGGGTGTCAAGGTGGACAACAAACTGACATTCAGCAACACATCCAGGAAGCCGCCAACAGAGCTAATGGAATACTGGCTATCATTCGAAGATCGTACACATACCTAGACGAGGATGTTGTACGCAGACTGTACACATCCCTTGCACGTCCACTTTTGGAATATGGAAATGTTGTGTGGTCACCACTCTACAGGAAGGATGCTGAGTCAATTGAGAGGATCCAAAGAAGGGCAACGAAGCTTGTACATGGATTCGATGCAATACCCTATGAACAACGTATGCGTCATTTGAAGATCCCAAGCATGTACTACAGACGGGCCCGGGGGGATATGATTGAAGTATTCAAATATCTCCATGGTATCTACAAGACAGGTGGCCCCCTTATCAGAGACTCCAACACCAGGACCAGAGGGCACTCCCTGAAGCTGAGGAAGCGGTACTCCAGACTGGATCTGCGACACAACTTTTTCGGCTTTAGGGTGGTTGACCTGTGGAATGACCTGCCGGAGAGTGTCATAGCAGCGGAGTCGGTGAACTGCTTCAAGTCCCGACTGGATGCATACTGGTCAAGCATTACATATATCTTGGAGCCAGTGACAGTTGCTACGATTGACCACATCTGAAGAACTGTCTCCATTTCAATTAATTAAGAGCGGCTAACAGGTCCAAGGCCTATTATAGCTGTATCCTATTGATTGATTGATTGATTGAAACCATTTAAGATACTTATGATTCCATGGGGACGAGTCTTGTAGTCGGCAGTGATCTCTCAGGCAAGGAGACACATTGACAGGTGGAGATGTATAAAGTCATTGCACCAGAGGGGCAGAAATAGATGGTCAGGATGCTAGCCCTGGAATGGTAAGAACAGCAAGGAGACACATTGACAGGTGGAGATGTATAGAGTCATTGCACCAGAGAGCAGAAATATATGCTCAGGATCCTATCCCTGGAATGGTAAGAACAGCAAGGAGATACATTGACAGGTGGAGGTGTATAGAGTCATTGCATCAGAGAGCAGAAATAGATGGTCAGGATGCTAGCCCTGGAATGGTAAGAACAGCAAGGAGGCACATTGACAGGTGGAGGTGTATAAAGTCATTGCACCAGAGAGCAGAAATAGCTGGTCAGCATGCTAGCCCTGGAATGGTAAGAAGTGTGGCTTCGAATCTTGCACTAGGTGCAATATTTTCAAGTTGCCTCACCCCCACAACAGAACCATAACGCGTTCAGCAGTAGGCACGTTCCGCCTCCCAGATGAGCCGGGAATGATGTCAGCTATAAATCAATGACAGCGGTGTATGAACTATGATTAAGCTATTAATATACATCATCATCATCATCATGCTGTCGGTCACGATGTGACAAAGACTGCTTTCATTACTTGACTGCCGCTCTCCATTTAGCTCTCTGCTGTGAGAGTGATGTCCATGAGTCGGTCATAAGACGTGTTCACACCTGTAAGTTTAGGCCGAACTATATAATGCGAACTAGATGAGGCGAACTAGTATTGTGTCCACACACGGAGCGGTTTAAGGCGGAAATCGATATCTGCGCATGAGCAAGTCCATACTAACCAGCACCAGTTTCGGTTAGTCGACGTCGGCACGAGAGAGTGTGGGTTCGACCTAGATCTGTTTCGACTGAATCGTATTGTTTTGGAACGGTCAAAACTTCTGCTGGGCAGTGAAACCCTAAAAATAAATGATGAAAAAAATATCTTTGCACAGCTAGCAGTTTCATAAAGCAAATTTACCGGAAAGTCAACAAACTCAGGTCTCGACTGTGACGTGCTTAAGCCGCTTCAAGTAAACCGATACCGTTCACATTAGGAAGTTGGGCCGACTTAAGTTAGATCGCTTCATATAACCTACCTCGCGACGTGGTTTACTTGAAGCGAACTAGATGAGCGAACTTAGCCTTAAGTCGCCTCAGCGTAGTGTCCACACGGCAAATGTGAGGCGACCTAGATGAGACAAACTAGTTGAGGCGAATTAAGGTCCGTGTGTGAACGGGGCTTTAATATCTCTCAGCTTCAGGTTTCTCTTGATGGTATCCTTGAACCGGAGATGAGGGCGCCCTCTCTTTCTGTAACCAGAAGACAGTGTATTAATAGACAATAGGCTATTATAGAACGTATTAATATAGCGAATGGTAGACAGGAAGTGTGAACACTTATTTGTCTCACTCCTCTTCTTTTTTTTTTGGTACATTAGTTGTTAGCATAGTAAGTCTACTTGTACGATACATACCATATACAAACTCTATAGTTCCTCTTCATTCAACTAGCGTCTTACACATAACAGTAGATATTAACAGGCTAAGCATTTGATATGACCTCAAATGCAGTGAACTGATTATAGTACCTAATATCAGAAATGAATTGAAGAGCAAGAAATTATCTCATACATGTAAGTTACTGACATCACCAGTTCGCAATTGTCACACTTTGGATTTTTTTTTAAGAACAAAAAAGAGGCTAAATTGGAGGGATTTACCTTGACTGCACTCTGGCTGCAGATAAGGAGGAGGCAGTGCTGGATTTTCTGCCTAACACCCCAGTCCTCTGGAATGTCAAGTTGACCGACTACCGGAGGACCGACAAAAAGAGCAAGCTGTGGGAGGACTAGGCCCAGAAGATGGGGAGAACCGCTGCACATCTCCAGGGCTGGTTCAAATCCATACAAGACAGCAACACCAGGAGGCATAAAAAGAAGAGTGGTGATGGGGCACCCGAGTGGACTGGACAAGTTCAGCTTCCTCAGCTCAGTCGTCCGGCACCAGCCGGAGCCCTGCAGAAATGTAAGTACTATATTTTTTCATTTGCATTCATGTGGATATTAATTTTTAATGTTGTTATTTAATTATTTATTTATTTATTTTAGACCTCGTTGTGGACAAATTATTTTAATATTAAATGGCATTATAATATGCAAGCAAGTGGATTTATTTATTATTGCCCTCATTGTGGATAAATTATTGTGTATATTTAATGGCATTATTATATGCAATCATGTGGATTTATTTATTATTGCCCTCATTATGTAAAGTCATGTTGTCTTGTATTCATTGTACTTATGTTGCTTTATTATTTTGTCTTGCAGGTGTTGGCCGCCATTGACACAGTGCATGGCGATCTGGGGGCTGCAGAGACTGCCTGCGCTGAGCTGCAGATCGGGTTGGAGCAGCCCGAACGACGACCCCTCGCCGAGGCCTGAGGCAAGGGGAAGCAGTCCACGAGGGAGGATGACCTGCTGGATGCTCTGAAGCAACACGTCAATGCCTCGCAACCACGCGCATGACCCAGATGACCGTGTTCGCAAACTACGAGTGGGACTGTTTGTCCACAATGATGAAGGGCCAGTTCCACCATGCGCAGACTGCGATAAACATCATCCTGCCGCAGTTGATGGCGTCAGAGATGGCGGACGATGGGATCATAGTCTCGGGGCCGGCGCTGTCCTGGAGAAAGCACCCGCCCCGGTCCTGGATAATGATAAGTGAACAGAACTGACAGTATTTATTGTGTGCCTGCCTGTACAGGTATTCTTTTTTCTGTTTTCATTTGTATGTTGTTTTTTTACTGTGTCACTCTATAAGTGTATCTATAAGTGGCAGCGTGTTAACGTCGGCGTGGAATCTGTCCGACCTGTCGGGCATATCCAATGTATCGAACCTGAACATTGAGGCGCAGGAGCTCTTTGCACCAGGGGAGCTCGCCACCCCCCCACCCCAAAGGGTCAGGGCTAGGGCCCGGATAAGTGATCAGAACTGACAGTACTTCTTGTGTGCCTGCCTGTACATATGTATAAGTGGCACTGTATTAACGTCGGTGTGACTCCTCAACCAGAGTGCCACGGATGGATTCCTGAATCTGTCCAGCCTGTTGGGCATATCCAACGTGTCGAACCTGAACATTGAGGCACAGGAGCTCATTGTGCAAGGGGAGCTTGACACCCCCCCCCCCCCCAAAGGCCCAGTGCCAGGCCCTGGATAAGTGAACAGAACTGACAGTATTTATTGTGTGCTTGCCTGTTAATATGCATATATTTGGTATTCTTTTTCCTGTTTTCCTTTGTATGTCTTTTATTTTACTGTGAGAAATCTGTAAAAGTTGTTGTAAATAAAAAACTATTTATATTGTAAACAAGATGTTGGTTACTGAGTCTATTTCTTAGTAAACATTATCATATCATTATTATAATAATTAATGCACAAGTACCCCCAAATAAAATTGAAATAATATTATTGGCATTATATGACATGCAACTTTGTCCCTAGAAAACACTTTCCTCTCCTCCCCCCTCCCACCATTAAAATAACTGACATGTTGTCAGTGTTAAATACATTTATTAAATGCCCCACATAAAAATAAAGTAATAATATCCCCCCAACCAAATTGATAACTGACATGTAAATTTGTCAGTGTCAAATGCCCCCCCTTAAAGATAGTTCCCCCTTTTTTGCCCACCCACAATTATAACTGACACATACATTAAGGTTCGATATCAATAACAGATTGATATCTTTTATTTAACCGAGCTATAATATCTGAACATCTCACATGTTTGCATATGACACAGTGCATTTCAGAAATGACATTTGTACATATAACATGTATTACACATCACACAGTACATGTGTACATATCACATTTTTGCATATCACACTGTACACTTCAGAAATGATGATACCATTCCCCCTATGCCATATATCGGAATATTTCACAACGTATTCCGCCCCTCCACTTCTTACAACCTGCATCCAACATACGCAGCGAGGAAAGAAGTTTATATATCTACGTTGTCTCCATTTTACCTTTGTTGAATCCACCAACCAATAATTAATAATATCTTAATATCTAACATTTTTAATGGATAAGGTTTCTGACTGAATAAAAAATATAAATTTAGAATCACCATTTTCTGCCACTTACGAAAAATATAAATGTGTTGAATATTGCCATTTATTGTCATACGATTTATTAACTTTATGCTGTTATTGACATTATTGATATTAGTCTATGGATCTGATTAATTGTCTTTGAGCAGGAAAATGCATATTGTTATGCTATGATCTATGTGGATAGATTTTAGTGTTGAAAATACTTGAGGAAATGTATTATTCAAATACTTTACTGAATAAAACTCAGATATATGTTAATACAAAGAAAGGTAACTTTCTGCGAATATGATGACCAAGATCGATAGCGACTGCAAGAATGGATCGATATCGTCAATATCGCAACACGAATGCAGTAGTTCATAGGAGAACACTGTCATATATAATAATTAAATCAAAGAAATAATCAACATTTCACTGATGGACACAATTAACATAAAGAAATGATGGCAACTGCTGGAGAAAGTTTATGGAAACTGTGACAGCATGTAAAACTAACGCTAAAAGCCAGAAATCTAATATTATTTAATAATATAGATGTGGCCATTGTAATTTCAAAGTTTGAAGCGAACCACTGTCATCGGTTTGTTTACCTTTTGACGCTGAGTATATGCTGTCCGTATACGGCTTTCTGTTGTTTGTGCTATTTTTGCTTAAACTGATATATGATGTTAGATACTTGTACATAACATACAAAATGACATTTTGATTCTATTTCTGCCTTTATTTCCACTCAAAATGACTTATTTTTTGTGAAATCGCAGTATTTGGTTGGATTCTACAAGAAAATAGTCTGTGAAAATGGGTCATCAATTCAAACCGCTTAAGCCTTGTTTTCCCATAGAGCTGAGATCCGCAATATTTAATCTATGGAGACCTGTCAAACAACCACATGTCTACCATCGACGTTGTTGGGTTTCTCCAAGTTTGACAGCCGGAAAGACTAAATGGGTGGGCCAAGCGTATCGATGTGGAACTAAGTGGTAGTAACGCCATAGCGAATTTGTACCAATGTAAGGTCGATGCGGTCAGACTGAACAGTATGTAAAGTCAATGGCTGGCAGTTTGAGCGGTGTAGATAGGCCAATAAGAAATCACTACAGGCAAGGAAGGAAAGTAGATAAAGAGTGAAAGGTAGGAGAGTGAGACTCCCTCATTTATTGTGTATATAGTTTCAAGAAACAAGATGGTGGTGATCACATGATCCAGTCTTCCAATCACTAACAGGCATTCCTCAATCCACCAATGAGGGTTCAATATCCTTGTAACCAAGGCATGGTTAGATCTGGCTACAGTGCCCTGTTGTGTCTGGTGTGCAGTGATCCATAAATAACACTTGGGGGGGTATGTGAGGAGACTTCCCAAAGACTGTCCCACATGTCAAGAAGTGACCCTCTCTCAGGTCAAGAAGTGACCCTCTCTCTCTATCTATATTGATATACAATTTCTATCTTTAATTAGTAATGGATCACCAACTCCACATATACCTCATATGCCTTTGGTTGTATATACCATCTACCATATTATAGACTAGTTTGCAATTTATTATACATTAGTTCTCCATAGCCCATATCTCAAATATCGGAAAATTTTACAACGTACTCCGCCCCTCCACTTCTTACCACCTGCCCAGCAGCGTAGAAAGAAGTGCACAGAAAGAAGTGTACTTCCATCATCATTAAGTCTCAATCTCTCAACTATAATAATGAATTGAAGAGTTTTGTTAGTGGATAAGGTATATCTGACTTCGAGAAAAAAAAGAAAAAAAAAAATTTGATTAAAAATAAATTTTTATTTTATTTTTATAATCTCAATTTTTAATATGTTTCGAATAATATATCATTCTTCTGATAGCTCATATGATGTCTTAAGAAGCATCTGATTCATTTGCCGTCATTTTTAGCTTATTCCAAGCATTTTTTAAGTTTGTGACGGTTTAGAGGTCGTTTGCAACGATCCAAAGGTACACTACAGTCACAAAGCATCAACCTTACATTAGTGCTTAATCGTCCCTCCATTTTGACCTCACCGACTATGAACTGTAAGAAACCTGAAGACATCGATGGTAGGCGCGTGGTTGCTCGACAGGTCCTCATTGAGTTAACATTGCGGATCTCGCCTTATGGGAAAACAAGGCTTAAGTGGTTTGAATTGATGACCTAGTTTTAGGAACTATTTTCTTAAAAATTACAAGCAAAATCTTCGATTTCACCAAATATATGTCGTTTTGTGTTGAAATAATGGCAAAAAAGGAATCAATGTCTTTTTGTACCTCCTGTACAAAGATAAAGCATCAAATATCAGTATTAACAAATATAATCACAGCAATAGAAATTCATATATGACAGCATTAACTCAGCGGCGTAATGTAAACAAAGCAATGACAGTGGTTCAATTCGCACTTCAAAATCATAATGCTTAAATCTATATCATAAAATAATAATAGATTTACATGTTTTTGCTCAAGTTTCAACCATACTATAGTAGTATTAGAATGTTCTCTCCTTGTTGACATAGATTTTTTATGTTAAGCGTTTCTCGCAGCGAAACGGTGAATTTTTATTGAATAAATGTCTCTGCGATAGGTCAGCCGAACTGCAGCAACGCGTTGCGATAATGATGAAGTCAAGGGTCTGGTTCTCTTGCCGGTATCAATTCATACGCAGTGATCCAAGGTTTACCGTTCTGGTGCATAAGAATCTTCAGGAAGTCACTATCCAGGCACCAAGTCTAGCCTCTGCCAGTGTTCTCCGTGAACTACTGCATACTCTCTGTTCTTGTTGTTGAAGTCCAGTTTCAATGGTGAATAACAGGCAACCGACGACTTATTCATATATAGGAAATACCAATCTATAGTTTCATTTCGCAAGAAGCTTGATAACTTCACGCGTTTTTCTTATTTTTATTCAATAATCATTTTTGAATAATAAAATTCTCCACATTTTAAATCTATAACCTATAGATTATATAACCAAATCCTTTTATAATCCAATGATCATTACTATGTTCCTATAACATAACTAATGTCAATGATATACATCTCCATACCATGAGCATTACTATGTCCCTATAACATAGATAATGTCAATGATAGCATTAGCTAATTAATATATGATAATAAATGCAATGTTCAAATCATATGTCTATGTCAATGGAAACAAATCAATCATGAAATAAATGATAATATTCATCAATTTATGCAATGAATTTTCAAATGAACCCTTTCATGCAACATTCAACATTCCATATGTACAAAAATTTTCAAATGAATAACCTTTCCACACAACCTTATGTCTAGGATAATTTCAATATGAAAGACATCTCATGACAATAATGTTAATAATGTACCTTCATGAATTTCAATGAACACATCTCCATGCAATATTGACAATATTCAACAAATTATATTCATGCATTGAAAATGAACCAACTCATGACAACCTTTGTCTATAACATTTGATGACAATTATGATAACATCCCCATTATATTATGTAGTTTCAAATGAATTTAATATGAACACATGCAACATTCAACATCTCATTTGTCAATGAATTTCAAGTGAATAACTATGAACACATGCACATTCAACACCTCATCTGTGAATGAATTTCAAATGAATAAATATGAACACATGCACACCCAACATGTACACAAATTTCAAATGAATAAATATTCAAGCTAACCTTATGTCCATGATATTTTCAAATATGAAAGACATCTCATGACAATGATGTTAATAAGGTACCTCATGCATTTCAATAAATAGTTCATGACAATAATGATAATATTCACATGTTATGTCCATAAATTCTCGACAAATCCAAAATTATCAGATTCTACCGTCAAAATTGTACTATATGTTTAGATCTTCCTCAGGCAAAAGAACTTAGGTTTATTCCATCCCTATGGAACAAGAATTGGCTAGTGTTGAGTCTTATGACAACATGAGAACATGTAGCATATAGGGCGACATTATACATGTTGGTCGGCAACATGGGTAATTTGCACGCGAACAGGGGACTACGGTGCAGCCTGGATTCTAACTCGGAACCCACAAACCCCTGCCGGACCTCCATGACCCACTCTCGTCTCGCGAGACCCCACCCTCCCCTCACGAGATCTCACTGCTCCGGGTAGATATAAACCCACCCAGACACCTCACCGCCACATCAACTCCAGACGCCGGACCTACGACACCCACCAGCTTTCTCGCCTCTCCACAACTCCACGCCTCCACCGCCGTAAGGCTCATTCACCATGCCACATCAGACACCAGGTCGATTCGATTGATTGATTGATTGATTGGTGGTTGCTTTACGCCGTGTCGGCAGCATAGGCCATATTCACGGCGAGAAATGTTTGTTTTTTGTTCAAACCATCGCTTTTACATGTAAAAGCAGACAATCAATTATGTGCCAATAGACACTAATTAAATTAGAAAGCTCACAATCATATATCTGTGGTCAAGGGAAACAAATTCCCATAGAAAAAGAAAAGTTTCATTAAAAATTAATAGAATCCATTTAGTAAACTATATAAGGTGGTACAGGTCGATTCGACAGGATGCCCCGTGCCACCAACTGACACCGCCACGCCACCACTGCACCTACGCAGGCTGCCAACACACGCGCCCGTAGCATAGCAGACACCGCAGACGCCGCAGATGCCGCAGACACCGCCCCACCAGCCCGCCGCTGTGGCCGTCCCAAGTCCGTCGTAGTCAGACCCCCGGCGCCCCGGGACCGACATGCCACTGCGGACACCGCCGCGGTCATTCCTAACGACACGGTCAGCCAAAACTGTATACTGCGACAGTCCTTGGCGGACAGCCTCGCACAACAAGCAGAGATGAATCGGACGGTACTGGAACGGATGGCCGCGATCGAGACGAACAACTGCAAACAGAGACGGTCGTCCAGCAGAGAGTCGACCGCCACCTCCACGTACACCTCATGCACCTATCGACACAGACCTGCAAAATAAAGAAGACGCAGAAGTAACTCCCGCGAATCGTCCGAGGAGGACCCTAGGTCATGGAGACCCTCCAGCAGGCGCCGGGATGATGGCAGAGGAGCCTACAGGGACGACAAGCGCCGCCACAGGACACGCCGAAGCAGGGACAGACGCTCCCCCCTATCATTCGACTTCGACGAGGACGACTCACGCCACTGTGCCACCATAGAAGAAATACTAGACAACAACGGCCTGTACGGAAGAAGGAGAAGAGGTAGGAAACCCTTTCTCACTCACAAGTTTGTCATAAGGGGAGACCGTAAGGGGAGCGTCGGGCGAGGTGAAAGCACGTGGTATGAATACATCTTTGCATTATATCGTATGATGAAGGACACCTCAGTGCCGTGATCATGGGCAGACCCTATGGCCGAGCACACCAAACACCTTGTGGAAATGGCGGCAGAATGGAACTGGAAAACATGCCTGGCCTGGTCCGAACGGGTCTTCGACATGATCGAAGATAAGAGACTCCCAAAAGGATGGGCCGACCCAGTGGCCATCAAGGACACCCAACGAGACGCCTGCCTCACCGGAACCAGGAACCAAGATTTCCAGAAGCACGCCGCCCCACACAGATGCCGCGAATCACCACACATCCGCAACGATGACGACAACAACTATAGAAGCAACACCTCAGCAGCCACGAATGGCACGTACCAGCCGTACAAACGCCCGGAATTTAACCGTGATGTTGACGGACGGCCATGCCACCGCTGGAACTCGGGACAGGACTGCGGGTTCACAAAGTCCCACGGTAGCGGCAGCGACAAGTTCCCGCATATCTGTGGGTGGTGCGCGAACAAGAACCACCGCGCAAATAATCACAAGGAAGTCGATTGTAACAATAAGAAGCGCCAACTCTACAAAAGAACCAGGAGCGACAACCAGGACAATGCTGAGAAACAGGATTTTCGGTAAATGGCTCCAACCGAGCCGGGAAAAAGCCAAGAAACCGTTACGGGACACGACGAACATTCAAACACCTCAGAGGCAAAAATCGAACATACCACAACTGGGAAAGGCGTAAACCTCTCAGATCTACAGGCAACTGAGGTGCAAGAAACAGCTAAAGCAACACGACCGACCAAGCCAACCAACAACAACACACAAGACCTGATGCGGCACACATCACAAGGCCCCGCATCTGAAAGGCAAACACCACACATAACGACTAAGACAACGCCGCCCCCTCCCGTCACACAAAAGCCCCCACTACCACACACCGCGTAACCCCGGGACGGGAGGCACGGTACATCAGAAGGACGACAACCACACACAACGGCAGAAACAACACTGTCTCACCACCATCAGACAACCGCCCCTGCCCCCAACGTGACATCTGAGGCTCACTCAACAAACACACCGGCCGCAGCAGCCACTAACGCCTCAACCCACGCGACAACCCCCTACGCCGCACCGGACACAACAAAGCGAGTCTACACCTTCAACACTTCCACTGCTCCACAACAAGCACAGACTCGACACTCTCATGGCGAGACAACAGTAAGGCCGCCGGGCACCGCGCGGAGAATGCCACCCCCACCCCAAGACCCGAAGGGGAAAGGGGGGGAGGTGGGGGTGCCCCGAGTACCCCCTACCCAGCCACCCCCCTGCACGCCCACACGCACCAGAGAGCACCACAACGAATTAGCGGACGCCCTGCTCCTCGCAGATTCCCTCCCGGGAACAGCGGACGATGTGGATGATGCCACCGATGACCCGGCCCTGCAAGCCACGCCACCATATGACCCGCCGCATATGCCGCTCACATACCGCCACACCCTGCTACGCATTTGGCCGTCAGCCGTCCCGGACACTTGGGCCAACAAGCACTACATGACCATCTACCAGCAGGTCAAGAAGACGGGCCTGCCCAACCACGTAGCAGCGCGGATCCCCGTCCCGTCCGCAATAAACATCCCCCGCTGGCACGCGTGCCTCACTGACTACCATGACCAAGACCTCCTCGACTTCTTCGAGTTCGGCTGGCCGGCCGACTACACGGCTGACCAACCCCCGGTCCCGTCCACCAACAACCACACAGAAAATCCTGACCACCTACAGTGGATCAGGAAATACGTCCAGAAGGAGATAAACCATGGAGCGCTCCTCGGCCGGTTTGCGACGCCCCCCTTCATGCCTTGGGCACAGACGAGCCCCATGATGACCTGCCCCAAGAAGGACATGGATGAAAGGCGGGTCATCATGGACCTCAGTTTCCCAAGGGGAGCGAGCGTGAACGCCGGCATCAGGAAGGGCTACTTCCAAGGGAGGCCCACCGCCTATACCCTGCCAGGCATCATGGACATGGCAGCCGAAGTTACAGCCCTAGGCCAAGGCTGCTACATTTGGTCTGCAGACCTGGCCAGGGCGTACCGACAGCTCAGGGCATACCCTCTATCAGTCCCACTGATGGGCATCACCATCGACAAGGAGGTATACTTTGATGTAGCACCGGCGTTCGGCTGCCACACATCATCCATGGCCTGCGCCAGAACAACGAACGCCGTCGTCTACCTCCTTCGATGCCGCGGACACTTCGCCCTCTGCTACCTCGACGACTTTGTCGGGGTAGCCACCACAAAACAAGCAGCCGTAGAAGCATACACTGACATCATCAGTATAGCCAAGGACCTCAGACTCGAGCTCTCGCCAGCCAAGTGCAACCCGCCCATGCACAGGCTCAAGTGGCTTGGATACGAGGTCTGCACAACCCAGATGACGGTCACCATCCCCAAGGAGAAGCTCGCCGAGATAATCGCCGAATGCGCCGAGGTCCAGCTAGGCACCAAGATCTCCAGGAAGCACCTACAATGGATTCTAGGGAGACTCCAATACGTGGCACGGTGCGTGACCCCCGCGAGGCGCTTCATGAACCGGATCCTGGCCACCCTCCGCGCCGCCCCGCACACCGGTAAACATGAAGTCACCCGAGAGCTCATCAGGGACCTCGCGTGGTTCGCCATCTACTCGGAGTCCGCCAACGGCATCGTCCTCCTCCAACCAGCACCGGCGATCCAATGGATGATCGAGTGCAACTCCTCCCTACTCGGGGGTGGGGCGTACTCAAGCACAGGATACTACACAGAAGAGTACCCCATCGAGTACCTGGCCGCAGGACATGATATAAACTGCCTGGAAGCTCTCAACATCGTCCTCGCCCTACACAAACTCTCTACCGATGATCCAAAAGGACACATCATCACGGTGAACACGGACAACCAAGCGTCATAAGCAGTCCTCTCATCGGGCGCCGGAAAGGACCCCGTCCTCTGCGCATGCACACACAAAATATGGAGGTTCGCCGCAATAAACGCCTGCAAAATACAGATCATCCATAAACCAGGGAAGGACATCACCCTCGCCGATGCCCTCAGCCGAGGTCCCTTCGACCCATCCGCCGAGAAGAAGGCCGAGGAAATGTGCCGCGACCTCGGCATATACCGTGTCCGCGTACGACACAGCAACGATGTCGCAGAAAACGCGATATCGCCTGGGAAGCTTGACTAACTTGCCTCTCTCTTCCCAGGTACACCAGGATCACAACAACACAGGAAGGTCGTGGCCCTCTTCACCGCTGGGCTCGCCGCAGGGACGTGGAAAAACAAGGGGTGCCAGGTCAAACGGTACCTCCGACACGCCTCACGACACCACTACAACCCGCGACGGCCCGGGCAGGCTGACGTGATGTCCTTGATTGCCTCACTGAGCAACGACCTAAGGTCCCCATCCGCAGTAGTCAACTACGTCAGCGGAGCAAGAACCTGGGTCTGCCTCGTGGGGGGATCCACCTCGTCATTCCACTCCTACCCAGTCTCGGTCGTGAAGAGGGGCGTGACCCGACTCTCACACCACACCCCAAGACAGGCCCCCGCCTTGACCATCAGACACCTCAACGACGCCCTCGAATACCTCCACTCGGCAGGACCAACAGCCAAGGTCCTCACGGCCGCACTCCTCACAGGGTATTTCACCCTACTCTGCCAAGGGAACCTCCTAGTCAACGGCAGGTCACACGACCCAGGACACATGATCACCGGAAAGGACATCACCGACGATGGAAGCGCCCTCAACGTACACGTCCGCTCGACGAAGACAACCAAGACATCCAAGGGCGCCTTCACCATCAGCATCCGTGCTATACCGGGCTCAAGAAGATGCCCAGTCCGCGCCTGGCGGGCCAACAAGAAGATCACTCGGATGACGCCTGAAGCCCCAGCCTTCCTGTTTCCAGGGGGATTGCCCCTGACGGCGATCACCCTGACAACCGCACTAAGGGCTGCCCTGGCAGCCTACAAGCACCCCCACTCCGAATCGTTCACCTTCCATAGCCTCAGGCGAGGAGGCGGCCAAGCCTGCGCCCTCGCCGGAGCCCACATTTACGACGTCCGTGACCTTGGCCACTGGTGATCCGGCGCCATACACACATACATCCCCCGGACGATGTACGCCACCACAAACCACGCTCTCTCCCACCACTTGGTTGAGAGAGCCTGATTTCCTATGTTCTGATGTACAGTTATTGTTGCTTCATTCCTTATTATTACCTTACTCCCCTCATCTCCTGTAACCCCCACCTCTTAATCATTTGAATTATACGACTGAGTACTTTCATAAGCACTTGATTGATTACACCATTATATTACCACTGTAACCTTGATTGATGACATTGAATACCTCTGTAACATACAACTCTTCCACTAAGATACCCATCTTGTAAGTAGATCGCCACTGAGGCACTAACGTTGGCCTTAGGGAAGTTTATTGAATAAACCCATCCCATGTAGTCCCCTTGTCGTGTCGTGAATTACTATAACCCTTACCAGAAAACGACATTTCATAATGTCCTGCTGAAATGCAGTAGACTGGGCATCACTACTAAAACCATACTAAAGTGCCATCTCACATCAGATGATGTGGAATGCGACTATATCATAGGAAGAAAATGTGAAGATGACACCCCTGGTACCTTCTTACCCTACAGGTAAGTTTAGAAAAACCCTTTTCTTCCCATGCATCCATAGTAATGAGCTATGCGGAATGCGTGAGAGGAACGAATGACAGGAAGAGATGGAGGTCCATTGCAGCCAACTTTCTTCGAGAAGACGGCACCCATTGATTGATTGAGCGCTTGTAGAATGTCTTTGAGTCCTCTGCTGCTCCTGAGAGATCCAATTGCTCCCAACAAGTTTATGAGCATATGAAAGCAACTCAACAAGAGTATGATCCCCTTCAAGTGCCTGTTCTGTGGTGTGTCTATGGGGATCTCGCTATCTTTCCAGTACAGGGGCTGGTCAAATATTTTTATTGGTGAAATGTTGTGAGTTGTTACCTATTTTCAAAGAAATCCGAATGTGGAAATACAGGTATTGTCCCCCGAGTACAGAATGTTGGCAAAGTGATATTCCGCTATGTCATTCTTTGTTTTCTCCACATATTTCAGTTCAGAGATACTTCCTCTTGCAACGATGTGGTTTGCCCTTCATCATGGTCCCAAGGCAGCAATCATGCCCATCTATGAAATGTGCTTTTGCCATCAATAGTGAGAATGTTTTGGTCAACATTGTCCCCAGCGAAAAGGATGGCCATACCTTGTGAATCAACATTCTCCCCCAACTTGTCTACATCAACAGTATCAGCAGCATTCTTTTCAAATCTGAGAACTTTGTTGTATGTGTAGGATGAAGAAAACCCCATTTGATACAGAATATCTACAATGAACCTTGAGTGATGCTAATGATGTGTCTGTATGGTAAGACCGATCTGCAATGGCACAAGGAGAGCCCGTGACCAGACTGCCTGAATTCCAGCCTGGCAAATTCCAGCTCCCTTTCTCTGTTTATCCTTCCCCACAAAAAGAAAAGCAAGCATTGTGTGAAGAATGTCTGGAAAATATTGGAATTCAGTGTAAGGTTTCGTCATATCTGTACCTGCATGGTCAGCAACAGAGGTAGCTTCAGTTTATGTCACTTTTGATAAGTTTAGCAGCAGTTTCATTCATTGCCCTTTTCTGGCATTCACTTTCCTTAATACTTTTGAAATACAACCGAAGAATTTGAGAGGGGTTTTCTTTCATGACCACTATATCATGAAGGCATTCTCCTTTTGTTATATATATGAAGTTCCCATAGTTTTCCCTCAATTTGGTTTTGAGATATTAATTGCCGTATTGAAGAGAATATTCACCACACAGAAATCATTTCATTTTATCCCCAAGGAAAAAAAATGTCAACTGTTCTTTGTCATTAGCCTGACTAACAACACATCTTTGAAAATTCTTATTTTCTCAAATGGATTGAAGTAGGCTAGAGTATTTGAAATTACTTGTGGGTTCCATGGTGTTTAACAAACAGAATTTGGAAGATGAGTTTCTTTTTATTTGATTAATGTAGATGGCAGCACTGTCAATATATGAATATAATGTTCTGTTCCCTTTAACATAAACAACTAAATGACTTTTGTAATATAGATTTAATTTGCCATGTAGCCTATGTGCTACAGTGGGAATTAATGTGTGTAATGCCATCAGTGCAGACAAACTAGTTGACTGAAATGTTAGTGTTCTACACTGTAATTAACTAGTTGATTGAAATTGTCAAATAGGCTGCAGATGTTTTCATACATTAACTTTTAAATGCAGGGGAAAATCCATGATTTTAAAAAGGGGTGAAGAGGGCCTGGTAAATGTGGTGGTGCTGTGATACTTTCTCATACATCAAGTGCATGAATTTTTGGATATCAGTGGCCAACAGCCAAACAGACATATAGGCAGGTAAGCAGTTATATACTATATGATAGGCAGGCAGTCATAGTAAGTAGGCTTACATATATAGAGTACGGACTGGTAGTACACAAGCGCCACCTCGCGTTATCTCGGCCGGTAAGCCCTATTACGACTCCGGGTCATTATGACCTTTGTACCGTAAAACCTCTCTAAATGGACCGACTTTGGGACCGAATTTAAGTGGTCCATTTAGGGATGTGGCCGGTTTAGGGAGTTATAATATGGTTACAATGGTATTGCTGGAACCCAAATAAAGCCATCGATAAAGGCGAGTCGTCGATCTGTGCGGGTGGTCGGTTAGAGGTTCTGACTGTATTTGTTACTGGATACCTTCTCAGGCTTGTCCAGAGATGGCGCCACTGCATCGGGTGTGTGGATACTTCGTAGCCCCACCAACGTTTAGCATAGGTACTAGAGCAGGGTGAGATTCCCTATACATGTGAATGACAACCTTGCTTAAAATTGTATAGTCCGATGGGTTCTATCATTTTCTGAGATAAACATATTAGGTTGATCATTATAATCTACCTTTCTTTAGTTTGACAGCTAACTAATTTTGGCAAACATGCCAAAACTGTGACACTATAGGCTTCTGCTGAAACAGGTTCTATCAAATTGGCTCAGTATTCCATTCTATGTGGTGACAAATGTTTGATAAGTGCATCAGGATCTAAGTTATCTATGTACAATCACTATTTCGGTTTGGAAAATTCGATGTTTTCACTGGACTATACAGCTTTAAATCCAAGCAAAAAGTGCTCAGTTGAAATTAACTGTGGATATGGTTGGTGTCTATATAGATTCAAAGTTGAGAGATTCAGAGAATACCGAAGCCAAAATGGCAGCCGACAGAAAGCTGTCAATTCTACTAATTAATCTACATGATTTCATCAATTATTCACCACAAAGGTAGTGGGCTATGACAGATAAGCATTTAAATGATACAGGCCCATTTAGAACTTTAGATATCAATTTTATGTGGCTATGTCCATAACCAAGCCTCTTGACACCTTTTCTAATAGATTGTTGCCATTTAGAACTTTAGATTGCAAATTTATGTGGCTATGTCCATAACCAAGCCTCTTGACACTTTTTCTAATAGATTGTTTAAGTCCTCAAAGGTACATTATAATTGTCAACCTAATATAGTATAGTTATACGAGTCTTACCTTGGTATAGATGATGGATAACTGTTGTTTTCCCGAGGTACAAGCCTCGGATAGATGTGGGCTACTTATTCAGGATAAAAATCGCTTAAACTCAAATGGATACTTTAATGTTTTCATCTTGGCACAAGCAAACATGATAGATGTGGCAGAGTGTGGAGGGCGGGCCCTAGCCCACATCTATCCGAGGCTTTACCTCTGGAAAACAACAGCTGTCCATCATCTATACCAAGGTAAGACTTGTATAACTATACTATTTTACCTCGGTACTACGCCTCTGGCTAGCTTCAGGCTAGGGAGAACTTTACGTAACTTCATTTTTATCCTTAATTCATTCATATTCAAAACCATATCCATTTATAGTTTTTTACATTTCATACAGTATTCATTAGTATTAATACTTTAAACTTTTCTCACCTGTCTTGTTAATCGGTTAGTAAGCCTGTGGCGAGGCCGCTCGACTTTTCTAGTCGTTTGTTGTAATGTTTTGCGTGTGCCAGGATCCGTTTCACTGAGATCCCTAGCAGTCATACTTTGGAGACCATGGCTCCTCATGTCGAGGAATCGTATAGGTTCCTTGGCTACGGGGGCCACTTCTACCAACCATGGCTGCGTGTCCCAATCGGGGACTATCAGTCTCCTGATCTTCATTTCTACTACTCTGATTTGACTAAATGGTGGGAAAAAAGAAAATAATAAAATTATTTCTCCTCCCCCAATCACAAAAGAATTTAAATTCTAAATTTAAATATAATTTCTTCTCTCCTCGAAATCAAATTGTGTACCTTCCCCTTTTTCCCACAAATTCTATCAAAAATGTTTCCATCTGAACTGTACATTCTTAGTAACATATTATAAACTTTCCAAACATTAGCTGGGGTAACGGCTATCACTTAAATCAGTCAACTTGTCTTATTTACCAAATGATGATAACTGAACAGGAAAAACATCCTGTTCTGGCAACTTTGTAACATTTAAACAATTCTTACAGGAAAATTGACAGCCATGGAGGTTTGCGTAGCACTATCTACTTGTTCCCTGGACGGGGGAATGGCTTGGTGGGAGTAAACTCCCTCCTGAGCGGTCGGTTTCCGTCGTTCCAGCCGAATGACTGGCGCTGACCCCGACCTCTGGGCTGGAAAGTCGGTCCTGACCTTCCTCCTCTGGCAGGGGGCCGGTGAAAATCCCCTCGAGTTCTGCGAAACTGAGTGTTAGCTTCCACCGGCTTACCTTTGTCTATGTTCTTCCCATACTTAGCTTCAGCCTCCACCTCCTTGAAGAGATACTGGAGCTGACCGCCAAACATCTTGGTTTTGTCCAACGGCTTTCCCTTCACTGGCTTGAGAGGAAGGAAAAGAGTATATTCCTTCCCATCATTGTCCAAAACTTTCTTGGACCTGGCTACCTCCCTACCAGCATCCGTACAGACGGCCTTGAAGACATTTTCAAACCGTCTACTCGAAATAAAGTTACCGGCAGCTGTTAACATGCCCAGAACCTTGTCCATGTGTAAAATTGTCCGATATAATACATGTGAACCGAGGTGAAGTTACTATAATAAATTACAAACTGTCTATATAATGATAAATGTTAAAATATAAAAACCCAAAGGCATATGAGGGATGTGTGAAATTGGTAAACTATTATTCATTGAGTATAGAATTTGTATAATTGAATAGTCTTTAGAGGGAGTGTCACTTCCGAGTTTGACTAAGAACAGTCTTTGGAAGAGTCACCTCACATGCCCCCTCCCCCCCCACATGGTATTGTTATGATCATTGACCACTGCATTGTACTCTGATTGGAGGAGTGAGTCATGTGACCACTGCATTGTACTGTGATTGATGAATGGGATCATGTGACAACGGCCATCTTGAATCTTGAAGAAC
>CM059187.1:101210636-101282616 GCA_030323885.1 Branchipolynoe longqiensis | reverse complement strand
CATACAGAGCACAGTAGACTCATACCATGATACAGGGATGAAAGTGATCTCAAGGAAAAAAAGCGGAAATGCCCCATAGGTTTAGCATTGTCAGGGAATCGCGGAAAATTCCCGGAAGTCGGGTTTCATATATATTGGTATAAGCTGATACTGCTGCACCATTTGAAGCAAGTATTATTAGTTATGCATGCTGATCACTAGCAGCCTTTGGAGCATTTATTAGTAGTATATGCTGATAGTGCTGCAGAGTCTGACCACATATTAGTGTATGCTGATGATGCTGCGGGATTGAAAAATCCCGGAAATCCGCGGAATCGCGGAGATCTTTCATCCCTGATGATAGTATAGCACACAATCGATATAACTGAAGGATCAGAGGTTGGTTGGTTGTTGGGAGTTTTACATCTGGGCAACATTTAGGGACATATCAGGACGGGTACCGACTTGTGACAGTGCGCAATCATTTCGGCTTTATAGTGCTGCCCCACAGGGACAAGGACACTAACACCTTGACCTGATATCCCACTCAGTCACATTATCATGACACTGAGCCAACCAGTCCTTGCCCTATCCTAATAATGCCGACCGCCTGGCTTTATGAATCATTAGTTTTGACTCGACCAGGGTTCGAACCCACGATCTACCAAAGAAGTATCAGAGTATATATATATTATGTATGTATGTATGTATGTATGTATGTATGTATGTATGTATGTATGTATGTATGTATGTATGTATGTATGTATATATATATATATATATATATATATATATATATAGAGTATAGTTATACGAATCTTACCTGGGTATAGATGATGGATAACTGTTGTTTTCCCGAGGTATAAGCCTCGGGTAGACGTGGGCTAGGGAGAAGGAAGCACGTGAGGTACCAGCAATTTTAACCTACTTATTCAGGTTAAAATGACCTACTTATTCAATAAAAAATGATACTATGATTTTCCCGTAATGGTACACCAACGGTAGACGTGGTAGGTGGGCCCTAGCCCACGTCTATCCGAGGCTTATACCTCGGTAAAACAACAGTTATCCATCATCTGTACCAAGGTAAGACTCGTATAACTATACTATTTTACCTCGGTATACAGCCTCAGGCTAGCCTCAGGCTAGGGAGACCTTTACATAATTCATTTTTATCCTTAATATCATTCTTTCTTATTATTATAACATTCTAAATTTTTGTTCTCACCTATTCTTGTTAGTTGGCGAGAAGACGCTTTGCAACGCCGGTAGGCTTTTCTAGTCGTTTATTATAATGTTTTGCAAACGACTTAGCCGTCTTCCAGCCTGCATGCGCTAGTATTCTTTTCACAGAAATACCAAGCACCCGTGCCTTGGAGACCATGGCTCCTCTAGTTGAGTGGGAAGAGTATTTCTCGTATCCACTCCAGCCAATTTCAACACCGTAATTGTCCATCTGGCAAGTGTGTCTCGTGAAATTGCCTTATGTGGCTTTATAAAGCTCACTAATAGTTGTTGTGATGCACGTAAATCCTTTGTCTTATATATATAAGCCCGTATGGCTGACACAACACATAATTTCCGATCATTCGGAAAGCAGTCTAAGTGAACCGTAGATAAAGGGTCACCTAACGTGTTCGATTTGAGCAATTGTGCTAAATCAAACGTA
This sequence comes from Branchipolynoe longqiensis, assembly GCA_030323885.1. Classification (NCBI taxonomy): domain Eukaryota; kingdom Metazoa; phylum Annelida; class Polychaeta; order Phyllodocida; family Polynoidae; genus Branchipolynoe; species Branchipolynoe longqiensis. Next base: position 101,280,968 of record CM059187.1, on the reverse strand, counting down.
GCTTGTTTCTTGTCTATTTCTAATCCAGTTAAGGATAAAGCAACAATCGTCTGTCCTCTGTGTCCCGTTACTAATAATAACAGGACCGCGACCTTAAAACCTAATTGTTTTATATCTAACCACGAGTTGTGAGGCCAAGCCTGAAACAACTTAAATACTATAGAAACATCCCAAAACCGACTATACTTTGGTTTTGGAGGATTCCTTTGATAAATTGAACGAAGTAGATAACAAAGGACATAATGTTTTCCAACTGTTTCGCCATCAATTCTAGGTAATATGATTGATAACGCACATCTTGCCGCATTGATCGACCCAAAGGATAGTCCTTCATCCTCTAGAGAACGAAGAAAACGAGCTACTTGTGAAATTGTTGGATTTGTTGGCTTGACTTTCATTAACAAACAATGTACACCCCATTTCTTTAAATAGGTTGTGTACATTTTGACCGTTCCTGGCCTCCAGGCATCAGATACTATCCTGTTCTCAGTAATTTTGTCCAATCCAAATTGCTGCAGCTGTTTCCTTAGAAAAGGAATGCCAATAGGGGCGTCGTTGACACGTCGCCGTGAACCACTAGCGGTCCGTGGTGCGTCAGATTCCCGAGTTTTCTTGGGAATCGTATATGTTCTTTTGCCAGTTGTGAAACTGCTGGCAGCCAAGGTTGCGTGTCCCAATCGGGCACCACCAGTATAGCATGTGTCCCTTCCAAGCCGATTTTTCTCACTACTCGGCTGATAATGCTAAACGGTGGGAAAATATAAAAATAATTATTTTCCCAGGTAATAGCAAATGCATCTACTTTCCAAGCATTCGGTTCAGGATGCCAAGAAACATAACAAGGCAACTTGTTATTATTTCGTGATGCAAACAAGTCAACTTTAGGTGTACCCAATTTTTCACAAATGAAGTTAAACCCAGGTGTAGAGAGTGAGTAATGCACACAAATCCAAAACTGCATTCACACAATCAATTTGTGTTGATGCTATAATAAAGGAATCATCTATGTATGGAAAAATTATATGACCCTTCCGCGCCATTACTGAAAAAACAGGTTTAAGCAGTTTAGTGAATAAACGAGGGGCACAAGCTTAACCATTTGGCATGCAGGTAAACTCATAGAGTTGGTTATCCCAAAGAAACCGAAGAAATTTTCGGTCTTTTTCCCTTATGGGAAGCATATAATATGCATCTTGTAAATCAACACTAGCCATCCACGCATCTGGCATAATCAGATCTTGTGCCGTATCTAGCGAGAACATTTTAAAATGTCGATATTCAACCATTTTATTAAGGATTGTTAAATCCAGGATCATTCGAACCTCGCCATTAGGCTTTGGTCTCGAGAAGATGTTTGAAATAAACTCTCCTGAACATTATGTCACTTTTTGTATAATTCCTTTCTCAAAGAATGTTTGTACCTGTTTAGTTAGTGCCTCTCGTTCAACCGGTTCAATGTTATAAGGAAAAGGTATCCTGCCTTGTACCGGAATTTGTGTGAAGGGAATGTGAACACCCCTAACTATTTGTCAAATTTCTTGGTCACTAGTAATTTTGTGCCACTCAGAAATATGATTATTAATATTACCAGCCACAAAGTTGCTTACAGTTTGTGTGTTTTTAGAGGCTGCAGGGACTTGTAAAGTCTGTTTTTGGACCTCTACTTGGACCTGCCTCCATGGGAAGGGATTTGGCGAGTTGACGCCAGGAGCTCGGCCTATGGCCTTTGCCGGTGTTTTCGTCCAAGACTGAGCAGAGCGCCATCCGGGGCCCCGAAAAGCATGAACCGATAGTTTTTTGCAAGCTCCGATCTGGTTTCCCGTGGTGCAAACCGTCGTAGGACGAAAAACCCACGTCGTGACCGTTTTGAAAACGAGGGGTTTCCATGTTTTCGCTAGCATGTCTTGCCATCCTTGTTTAAGTCGAACTCTTTTGGCTGCAGTTTCTACCTCTTTATAGAGGTATTGTAGTTGACCGCCAAACATTTTCGTGTTATCTAAAGGTTTCCCTTTAATCGGCTCTGGAGCGAGAAAGAGCGTAAACTCTTTCCCATCATTATCCGTAATCTTCTTTGAGCGAGCCACTTCTGTGCCAGCATCTGTGCAAACCGACTTGAAGACATTCTCATATCTTCGGTACGACAGGTAATTACCTGCCGCCGCCAACAATGCAATTCCTTTGTCCATCGTTTTAGCCAAAGAGGGGAACTTATTTTCTCTTTGCATTCTATTTGCTACAGGAGCAATAGCCGTTAGGGTACCAAGCACCGCCTTATGCACTGTGTGCAACACACCCTCAAATTTCTTACGGTCATCCGTCATATTAACATCTCGATCCATCTCCTTAATGATGGAGTTGGGAACACCTTTAATGCCTGTTAAATCATCTCCTAACTTGGAAATAATTTCCGCCGGTTTAAACGTGCGGAAATGGCCATTAATGGTCTCGCGCATAAGCGTAGTGGTTTTAACACGCTTAGCATTTGGCTTCTCCACTTTCTTAGCCACTTTGCCACCAATGGCAGCATAGACACCTTCATATTGTGTGTCTGAGTCTGATTCTGTGGAAGTGGAATCTGTGGAAGAATCGGAAGAAGAAGAATCTTTCCTCTTCTTCTTCTTCTTCTTCTTGGACTTGGTCTTCCGCTTTTTGCGAAGTCCAGTCTTCCCCCGTTCTTTGGTGAAATCATCACCAGAAGAAATAATATGTTTCTTCTTCTTCCTCCGTTTAGGAGAAGGAGGAGGAGGAGCCTTAAGCTCCATCGCTGAGTCTGCCTCCGAGAAATCCTCAAACGATGATTCATCTTGGACACTCGGCATTCGTCGTTTAAGAGACACCGGTAGTTTGAGAGACATAATATGACTCTCCATCGCCGCAAACCGAGTCTCCCAATTTGGAGCCGCGGCGCCGTCAGGCACTATGTCCTCGTCCGCCTCGGAGAGAATATGCGCCCCGGGCTGTGTCGAAGGCACTGCCGACAACACGGGTGAGGAGTCGTACTCCTCGTCCAATCCACTCGGAACACGCCCCTCGGCTGCTGCTGCACCGCGCTTACTCCGCTTCGTGGCCATCGGGAACTGTAAACAAAAAATTGTTGGTCAGTCCCGGTATATATATATATGTCACAATTTGGTTGTTTCAAACTCAATGGACATCTATTGGTGTTAAAGAACGTGTTTAAACCGTTATAACACAGGCGTAATAAGCTAAATTTGTGCGTGGGTTGTGGGTCAAGCCCAAACCTTACGCGGGGTCGGGACCAGTGTATCGGCCCGCCCATCCCTCTGTTCCGCACACTACTCCCACCTGTGACTACTACGTCAACAAGTTGTGATAATGCTACTAAAATCTCAGCAATGGAGAAACGCCTGAAAAAGTTTGTGGGGAGTCTATAAAAGAAACCCAGGAGCATCTCCAACATTACTCTCTATTAGAGTACGAGAGAATTTCCACAGGAGATGAAGCAGAGCCCACATCTCTACCCATAATCACACGGTGACACGGGTGTTGACAGAACCGCTAATGATCGGTTTAGTTCCTTCGAGAAGGAACCAAATAACTGGTCCAAAATGTACCAAAGAAAGTCTAAACTTTCCATAATGATGCTCTAATGCATCATAATTAAGCTAACCACAGTTTTTATTATACTTACTGCGTATTTGCTTGTATGTAGACTAATTTTGCCGGAGCAACCCAACGACACGTTATCCAGTCGTGAGTTGTATATGCTAATTGCTGGTACCGGACGTGCTTACCTCTCCCTAGCCTGAGGCTAGCCTGAGGCTGTTTACCGAGGTAAAATATATATATATATACACATACATATATATATATATGATATATAAATAATATGATATATAAATAATATGATACATAAACAAATATATAGGCCCATCCTTCCATTGATTACAGAGTTTAATGGTTTTAGGCTTCTGGCAATTCTTTAGATAAATATATTAGTTTGATCATTATAACCGACCTGACTTTAACTTGAAGTAACCACTAGTAACTTCTTATTAATGTATATTTCTGAAGTTATTTTGAAGTGCAAACATGCCAAATTAAGCTTGGAATGCACTTTGAAATTCTGACAACACATGCTTCGGCACTTGCTAGGACGTAAAACAACAACAAACAAACAAACTGCTTCGGCACTAATAATAACGTCCTTTCCATGAAGCAATAAAATGTTATCCATTCTGATGAAGAGCGCCACCTACAGAGATGGCGAAGAAGTATCCGATGTTCTTCCTGGAGTAGGATTTGTACGGAATGTGCTGAATGATCCTCAAATTCAGCTTCTCCTGTTGCTGTACAGATAGAAACACTGCGTTCGGACACCTGGAGAGAGAATTGTACCTTTTAGTTCAATTAAATTTTACCATTAAACATGGTCAAATATAAATTTGCACGGCGTCTCCTTAAGGGCTGATCTTCCTGCATGTACACACAAATGAATCTCTACAAGCTAACAATAGCTAAGTTACAAATGTATCAGCGATTTAACAACAAAGACCCATCAATATAAATCCCAGGTTAGAAAATTACGTGGCAAGCATGCGGGGCGTAGGCCGCATAGCCAGGCTCTGAAGTCAGGCTTCCTACGAGCACATAAACAAAGGCGCTATGCCGAATAGCTTTTATTTCAGTATATATTTCTACTTTGTATTTCCTTGGTCGGGTTAGTTGGTTGTTGGAGTATTACGTCCTGGCAACATCTAAGGTCATATCATGATGGGTACTGACGTTTGAGACAGTGCGCACTCACGGTGATTCAATAGTGCTGCCCCACTGGGAGATCAGGCCACCAGCACCATGACCCGATATGCCACTCAGTCACATTATCCTGACACTGAGCTAACCAGTCCTTGCCTTAGTCTATTGATGCCTAGTACTAGGCTAGGAAGCGACAAGTATCAATTTTATAAGTCAATGGTTTGACTCGACCGGGAACCGAACTCCCCGAACTCCCGATCTCCCGACCTCGAGGCCCTCGCTCTACCGATTCGGCCACCGCGCCCGGTGGTATGAGGGTTGGTGGTGGTGTGTGTATGTGTGTGAGGGGTGGTGGTGTGTGTGTGTATGTGTGTGAGGGGTGGTGCTGGTGTGTGTACGTGTGTGTGGGGTGGTGGGGTGGTGGGGGTTGGGTGGGTGTGTGGGGTGGTGGGGTGTGTGAGGGGTGGTGGGATTTGTGGGGTGGTGGAGGGGTGGGGGTGGGGGGGGAGGCTTTACTTCAGTGCTTGAGTATCTTGGTGTGTGAGGGGTGGCGGTGTGTTATGTGTGTGTGGTGGTGTGTGTATGTGTGTGAGGGGTGGTGGTGGTGTGTGTATGTGTGTGGGGGTGTGTTTATGTGTGTGTGTGTGGGGGGGTGCATGTGTGTGGGGGGTTAGGGCTTGTGGATGGGTGGAGGGAGGGATGGGGGGTGGGGGAGGCTCACTTCCAGTCCTCGGGATGTCTTGGTGTGTGAGTGGTGGTGGGTGTGTGGGGGGGAGGGGAGAGGATTAAAGTGAGAGGGGAAGAGTGAGAGGACAGGGGTGCGGGGTAAGTGAGAGGTGAGGTGAGTGAGATGAGTGGTGAGGTGAGAGCTGGTGGGTGGGGGTGAGTGGGTGGGGGGCCTCACGTCCAGTCATTGGGCATCTTGGTGTGTGTGTATCGGTGGGGGGTGAGTGATAGGTGAGGAGTGACGGGTGCTGGTGGGTGTGTGAGGGAGGGGGTGAGGGGGGGGGGGTGAGACACTCACGTCCAATTCTTGGGCGTCTTGGTGTGTGTGAGTGGGTGGGTGGGGGGTGAGTGACAGGTGAGGAGTGACGGGTGCTGGTGGGGGTGTGCGTGCGGGGGTGAGGGGGGGGCGACACTCACGTCCAGTTCTTGGGCGTCTTGGTGTCGCCGATGACGACCAGCTTCCACCCGGGCACCTGGCTGAGGACGTGGATGTCGGCGGTGGGCCCCTGGATCGAGGTGACAACGATCCAGTTGGGCTGGGACTCAACCAGCGCCCCGCTGCCGTCGTAGAACTTCATCCCCCTCAGTGGGTTCCTGCCCTCGCCCGCCGGCCTTCGGGCCGCAGAGCCCTCTGGCGTCGCGTTCGCCTTGTCCGCACCCATGCCGGCCATCACCTGCCCTCTGGCCGGCCCCGGGGCCCCACTTCCGGCCGGCCCCGGCGCCCCACTTCCGGTTTGCGGAGACTTCACATCTGGTTTCCGCGACCCCGCAGCGGCAGCAGCGGAAGCAACAGCAGCGGTGGCGGCACCATCACGCCCGGTGCTCCGCCAGAAGTGTGAGACCGGAAGTGTCGAAGGGATCACGGTGGACCTGCGCAGGACGTCCTTTGGATCGGAAGTGCGGGGAGCCGCAATTCTATTTCCGGCCAGCCGCTCGGCGTATGAAATGGTGTGTCTTATCTGGTCGAGCTTAGCTTTGATGTAACCAGGACCGGGACCGGGACCGGCGAGACCGGGACCGGATGCGAGACCAGGACCGGCGGCGAGACCGACGCGACCAGGACCGGCGGCGAGACCGACGCGACCAGCACCGGCAGCGAGACCGACGGGACCAGCACCGGCAGCGGGACCGGGACCGGAGGCAGGACCGGGACCGCGGCCGGGACCGACGGAGAGACCGGCGGGACCTGGCCGAGCCGAGTCCCAGCCAGAACGCTGGGAAGCCTGTGTTCCCTTGACCTCCTTGCGATAGTAGTAACCAGGCACGCGCCCGACGCCGCGCAGGGAGGAGGAAGAGGAGGAGGCGGCAGCGCTGAGGATGCGTCGCTTCGACTCGGCCATCTTGACGTCAAAGTCCCGCCTCACGTCGACAGCCGCTGCCGACTTGGGCCTGATGAAGTTCTGTGGGTTGCAGAATAAAAGAAAAAAGTTTAAAAAATAGGTAATTAAAGGTTGCATATTTCAATAAAAGGATCATCAAATTTACAAAGGCAAAACGGGTATCTACATTTGAACCTAGTTATTAAACGTATATTATTGTCCATTTAATAACCATTTGAACCATTTGAACCTACAAAACCCAAGAAGAACCCCCCCCCCCCCCAACAATAAAGCTCAGAAGTTTGTTAAAATAATCGTAATCCTAAAATAATATACCTCATATCCTTTCACTCATTGTACCAAGTGCGTTTTAATGTTACTTTCAAAACCACGGAAACCTTTGCGTAAATAACTTGACCACCAGCGCTGGTTGCCGGTTATTGATTGATACTGGTGACGTCTGCCAACATTTCAATTATTCAGGGACGCTAAACCTGTCAATACAAGTGTCGTCTGAGCCAGGCATTAATAGATGTATATTATAGTAGTAACAAAGTGAACTAAAGCCGGCTTAGATGACCCAGATTAAAGACGTCACACACATGCGCAGTCGAGACCTGAGTTTGTTTATTTTCCGGTCGATCAAAAGGGCATATTATATAATTTGGTCTATGAACCTGCTAGAGGTGCACAGATATTTTGTTCAGGATTTATTTTAAGGTTTTCACTGCCCAGCAGAAGTTTTGACCGTTCCAAACCAATAAGATTCAGTCCATACATATCTAGGTCGAACCCACACTCTCTCGTGGCGATTTCGACTAACCGAAACTGGCGCTGGTTAGTATGGACTTGCTCATGCACAGATATCGATTTCCACCTTAATCCGCTCTGTGTGTGGACACGACACTAGTTCGCCTCATCTAATTAGCTTCATCTAAGGCGGCCTAAAGTTGTGGGTGTGAACACGGCTTAAGAGTGTGCCATCGCACTGGTCCTTTGATCAGGTGACCTCAAGCTGGTGCCCAAACTGGCGACCAAACTGGCGCGCAAACCCAAACTGACACCCACACTGACACCCACACTAACACCCAAACTGACACCAACACTGACACCACACTGACACCCACACCCACACCCCACCCACACCCCACCGACACCACAATTACACCCAAACTGACACCCAAACTGATGCCACACTGACAGCACACTGACACCAAACTGACACCCAAATTGATGCCCAAACTGATGCCCAAACTGACGCCAAACAGGCACCACACTGACACCAAACTGACACCCAAACTGATGCCAAACTGACACCAACTGGACACAAAATGACACCAAACGGACACCAAACGGACACCAAACGGACATCAAAACGACTGCAAACTGAAGCATGGTGTTTGCCATACGCCCACATGACCAGGACCGACTTGTTCAAGGTGTCATGTACAAGTGGTTGTTGCTGGCTGGTTGGTGCTTTACATCCCAGCAACATCCAAGGTCATATCAGGAAGGGTGCCGACTTGTGACAGTGAGACCAGGCCACCCACACCATGACCGAATATCCCACTGTCACATTATTCTGCTACTGTTGATATGTCACGTTCAACAATCATACAGTAGGCCTATCTAGCTTGTATCGGGTGCTGGTAACGGGAACCAGTGCAGGCCCACTGGGAAACAAGGCCGCCGACCTGATATCCCACTTAGCCACCTTATTCTGATCACCATTATGCTGTCGGTCGCGATGCGACAAAGACTGCTTTCATTACTTGACTGCCGCTCTCCATTTAGCTCTCTGCTGTTGTACATTTCATGAAAGCTGCCCGCACAGGTGTTGAATTGCTGCTGGCTTTTGCAAGTTACCAGCGGCACTCTCTCGGGGAGCAAATAGAGGTTTCACACCAGCAAGAACATGTCAAGACATGTGCAAAATTATTTGTCCCTGCAGTGGCTGGTCAGGAGATGTTGGGAGTTCCATACATCAACGCTCTTAATGCTGCCACAGTGACATGGTTTTCTGTTTAGGATTTGCACCCTTAGCCTTCGGTTCTGTCAAGAACCTGTACCACAAGGCAGTGGTTTACAACTCTGCAGGGCAGGGGCATTAAACTCCCTGAGGTATTGCTATACCTGCAATACCTGCATACCTTATTCTGATACTGAGCTAATAAGCTAATAAATAAGAATTGCAATATCATAGTAATGCCGAGCACCAGCCATTGGTTTGACTTGGCCGGGACTGAGTGGGATATCAGGGTATTGTGTCGGTACCATGGTCCCCCACCCCCACACACCCACACACCCACCCACACACCACCACACCCATTTCAGTGTGCACACCGAAATGCGGACCTTCATAATGGTTGCAGAACTTTGCAGAACTGACAGGTTCTAATAAATTAAATTTAAATTCCTTACATGCAGCCATAAAAAGCCTTGATTCAGTCCATCCGTGTCAAAGTTGGATATGCAGCATCAAGTTTAAATAACACTATTTCGGCAAGAGGAGGGGAAGGACTAATTAGTTCAACTTCTTAAAGGATCTCGTCTTTGCAATACAAATGGCGTTTCTTTATTATATTGGTCAAACAGCCATGAGGCGGTCTAGCCATTTATGTGTGATAATTATGCATTTATATAAATATTAATAAAATGGAGCGATGGATAGCGCCTAAGTCATTGTTGCTACAAGAGGTGGTCACCCGGGTATGCTGCGAAGCAACCTGGGCAACAGGTTTGTGGCCAGGTAGGCAAAGCATGTACAATTGCCAATGTGGGTGGGCCATGACCGACATTCGGTCTCACTCATGTGGAAAATTTACTAAATTTTAATAAACAGTAGGCTTTTTATGGAAGGCCAGCCGGACATATCATCTCAACCAATTAATCACTGTTGTCTTGTCTTCATCTGCCTGTATATACTAGGTGAAAATGCACCTGCAAAACTGCTACTTATTTGTAAAGCAGATTAATGGTAAGTTAATGATTTACTTAGTGAAGTGTAGCCAGCATTAGTGAAAAGGCTCAAGATTTAGATAGAATCATACTATGTTCAAATTTGAATCTAGACCATTACCGGTAATAATGTTGCGCAGTCCGAAAAATCTGTAATAAGTGCCCCGACATGGGATTTTTTTTTTTTTGTAGGCAGTCTTTATACTTAAAGTGAATATGTAGGATCAAATCTAGGTCAGTGTTTTGGCTTTAAACTTATGCAGCTTCAACAAACACCCCGACACAAAGTGTGTCAACTTATAGGAGCAGTAACATGTCGAACAAAACTTTACTTATTCATAATCATCACGGTCGATTATGACTACAGTAAATCCTCTCTATCCGACCACCTCCACAGATCGACCACTCGCCTATATTGATCGCTTTATTCGGGTCCCAAACGATCGCTCTCACAATACCATTGTAACGATAACAAAAAAAATCTATAAACCGACGACCTCCCTAAATGGGCCATTTAAAGTTGGTCCCATGGTCAGTCGGTTTAGAGAGGTTTTACTGTATGTATTGTTTGTATATCTTGACATAGCATGTTCTTAAGGAGGTATTCGGGTCCAATCAAAGGCAGGTGACAGGAACAGGGTTGTTGGAGTAACTGGGGCCCACCGTGGTCAAACTGACTGAACATCACCCTGTAAAGTCCACGGCTCGAATCTGTGGTTGTGTAGGCAGGCTATAGTGAAATCAATACATACAAAGAGAAAGGAAGAGTATAAAGTGTGAAAGAAGAGAGAGTCAAGCCCTCAGGTTTATTATTTATATGGTACATGGATCCAGTATAGTGTATCACCCCACCCCATTCTCCCAATGAGAAACGAGCATTTCTAGCTCCACCAATGAGAAGCAAGCATTTCTAGCTCCACCAATGAGAAACAAGAATTCCTGGTCCCCATGGTTCCAGCGATCTACCCACCACCACCATGCTGTGTGGCTCCCCTGGCCACCTTACCTGCCTTGAGCATGGTGTGGTGATCCCGACTAGCAGAGGGGGGAGGGGGTAGTGTGTAGGGCTCTGAGTGCCACTAACACAATATCTTACTAGCACCACAATGTCAATTTACCTATCAATCAAGCACCACCAGCGACTACATAAACACATCTATGCACCTGGCCATGTACACCTGCTTCACAAATAGAACATTTGCATTCCCCCACCAATGCATAATTATCGGAATATTTTACAACCCGATCATAATGACCCTCCTCAGTTGTTAAAGTGATGTAGGACAGGGGATGTTTACACAAGTGGATTAGACTTTCTCATGTATAGAACTGAATGTTTGTTTTGTGTTTGTTTGTTGTTGGTTTACGTCCTAGAATAGAACTGAAAGAAGTACAGACTCATGCACCACTAAATATAGAAACGGCTTACAAAGAAATCATTCCCTGCGATGGTTGACTGTTGGGAGTTTTACGTCCTGGCAACGTCAAAGGTCATATCAGAAGAGGCACCAACTTGTGACAGTGCACACTCATGGTGACTTTATACTGCTGCCCCACTGGGAAATCAGGCCACTGGCAAAATGACCCAATATCCCACTTAGTCACATTATCCTGACACTGAGCAAACCAGTCCTTACCCTATCAAATTAATGCTCAACACCAGGCTAGGAAGCGAAAAGTGTCAATGTTATTGGTTTGACTCGACTGGGAACCGAACTCCCGACCTTCCGCACGCGAAGCCAGCGCTTTACCGATTACCGAAATCCAAACAAACATAACTCAACCACCTATTACATACAAGCCTATGGACATGTAAATAAAATAGGCTAGTATAGAATTAAGTAGAAAAAAGCGGAAAACTCTTCCCAAGAAAACCCCAAAACACTAACATAGAACCTTAAGAAAACAACTAACATAGTAATAAGAATAGAACAAAAATACAATGCCAAGAGGGCCCAAAAAAACTAACATAGGCTACTAAACGTACCAACAGACTAACTATCTGCTACTGAAATGCAGACAATCAAATAACTTATCAGCATCTACTGTTTGGTAAGACAACACCAACACTACAACTGGCCAGCATTGAAAACAAGCCTGGGTACCCAGGCTTACATGCTATGGACAGAATAAATACAGCCTCAATCAAAAATTTTAAAATTTAAAAAAAGGCCACCGCGCCCGGTCCTTCAGTGCAATGGCGGTCCCGAAGGAAAGTATTACACTCCTCAAGATCCACTTTGATTAAAGTTACATAACCCGATGATTTTGAGCTTGTCATTTTCCTGAGATTAATATATTAATTTGATCATTTTAATCTACCTTACTTTAGTTTGAAGTAACTTATTCTAAATGGCTAACTTTGGAGATATTTGAAGTGTAAACATGTCAAAATAGTTTTGGCAAGCATGCCAAAACTGACACCACCGGTTTCTCTAGTAACAGGTTATATTATATTGACTCATTGTTCCCTTCTGTGTAGCGGCAATTCTTTAATATGTGCATAAGTATCTAAGTTTGATAAAGTACAACCCCATTAAACCAAGCTCGGTTAAACCAAATGATCGGTTAATCCAAACTTTTTTCGGCGGCCTGGCAAAATACTACCATTTATCATATAAAAAAAGTGGGTTAAACCAAAGTCGGTTAATCCAAACTATCGGTTAATCCAAAAAAATTGTCGGTCCTAGGCCACTTCCGGTACGGTTAAACAAAACATCCATGTGGTTATATGGTCATCTCAGACCCGGCCACCTCTTTCATGTGGTTATATGGTCATCTCAGACCCCACCTCCTCTAATGCCATGTACACACATAGCGTATAGGATTCGCGCTTAGGACTCCCGATCAGCTTAAAACTGGAGTCGGGCCGATTCATTTTTCGAATCGGGAATCGCAATCGTAGTGCTAGCGCACACCTACCGTTTTAGCCCTAAAAATTAGTTTTAGTGTGTGTGGTTGTGTGGGGGGGTGTGTGTTTTGTGTTGGGGTGTGGGTTTTGTGTTGGGGTGTGTGGATTATACCATGATTGTTTGGATAAGTGTTAGCAGGTGAAACCTTCATGGGGATGCTTATGCAATTAGCCGATTACGCAATCAGTTTCAATGGTCCTCTTACATCTGCATACCGAGGCATTGTGTTAGTTCTTTATGTACTATTACATGTGCAATAAACGCTCAGTAATTCATAATGCACCCACGTTTTTAACAAAGCCAAGTCAAAGTTGAAGCCAAAGCTCGGTTAAACCAATGATGGGCTAATCCAAATAGATTTATAGGGTCCCTTCAAGTTTGGTTTAACGGGGTTGTACTGTATGTATAATCAAATCTAGATAAGTGTTTTGGTTTTGAAAATGTGATGCATCATGGGACTATACAGTTTTATCGACATGACTTGGTTGCTGAATCAATCAGGCTTCCCGCGCGGAAGGTGGGGAGTTCAAATCCTAGCCAAGTCAAATCAATGACATACAAAATTGATGTTTGTCACTACCTATCATGGTGGTCAGCATTACTAGGATAGGGCAAGGACTGGTTCGCTCAATATCAGGATAATGCGACTGAGTGGGAAATTAGGTCATGGTTCCAGCAGCCCAGTCTCCAATGGGGGCAGTACATGTACTAAAATGACACCACGAGTGCATACTGTCACAAGTTGGTACCCATCCTGATATTACCTTAGAGTTAGATTGTTTGTTTGCTTTTTGTTGTTTTACGTCCTAGCAACATCTAAGGTGATATCAGGACGGGGGGAACTGACCGACATAGAGTTAGATGTTGCCAGGATGCAAAATTCCAAGAAGCAAACTGTGATTAACAGTGAATTTGAAGCCGTTGACTACACAATATAGCCCTTAATGACGTCACAATGGGCTCTTTTTTTTCATGGAGTACCCCATGATCCTGCTTAGAATATCTAAGTACACAACCTTGACAGCTACCAGCACCGTGCCCCCAGCTCTGCCACTTTGGATTTCCACCGCTGTGTATAACTTACAGCGTCATCAAAGGCTGGTTGCTCTGATACCATGTCTATGTGGTGTGGGAGGTTAAAAATCCCTTGGGTCGGTAAAAGTGTAGGCTCGGGCTTTCTATCGACCAGCAGTGGAATGAGGAAGACCAGTCGTCTATCACTGAAATTTCCCCTGCTTAAACAACTCATGGACCCAACAAAATAAAATAAAATGCATTTAATATTTTGTGAATTTGAATATTTTGTTAAAATATACAGAATATTCATATCAAGAATACAAATTACATTCCAGTGACCAGATCGTTAACTGTAATGGCCCATCGCTAAATTATCAGCCAATTTTCATTTTCATTTAAAGTTGCATAGTCCGATGGTTTTGAGTTGTTGCATTCTATAAAATTATAATTTACTTTACCGGGTACTTTACTCTGAAGTGTATGTTGTCTTAAATGGCTAAAATGGAGATATTTCAAATGAAGACATAATAAATTAATTTTGGCAGGCACATCCAAACTCTGACACAATAGGCTTCAGCAGAAACACATTCTATCAAATTGACTTCTATGTATCAAAACATGCTTAACAAACAGTTAATTCCCGATATGGGGCTTGAGGCACGATCCAGCATAACTCATTGTAAACAGTTCCTGCTTGATATGATGTTTGATGCATGACCCAGTGTAACTTATTATAAATAGTTAATGCCCAATATGGGGTTTTAGTACCACCCAACATAACTGTTATTGTCGGCAGTTATTTACCAATATGGGGTTTTAGTACCACCCAACATAACTGTTATTGTCGGCAGTTATTTACCAATATGGGGTGTGAGTACCACACAACATAACTTATTGTCAGCAGTTATTTACCAATATGGGGTTTGAGTACCACACAACATAACTTATGGTCAGCAGTTATCTACCAATATGGGGTTTGAGTACCACACAAAATAACTTAGTATAATTGATTGATATCATATATCAAACTTAATATAGCTAGCACGGTAACTTTCATATATCAAACTTAGCTTTAAGTTTGATATATGAAGAATCATTTCTAGCTAAGTGTTTTGCTTTTAAAAAGGTGATTGGTTTCACCGGACAATGCGGCTTTCAGTAAAGCTACAATTGAACGCATCGAGTATTTTGGTTTATATAAACACAACCAGATCACCTCAATTGTGTCTTTACTTCAAATATCTCCAAAGTTCATTATTTTTAATCGACGTACTCCAAAATGGGTAGTATGCGGGTAATGCAGTACCTCGGATACGTTAGGTGCTAAAATACCTCAGGGAGTTTGACGCCTCTGCTTTGGAAAGTTGTAAACCACTGCCTTGTGGTACAAGTTCTGGTTCTTGATAGAATCAAAGGCTAAGGGAGCAAATCCTAACAGAAACCATGTTATCGTGGCAGCATTAAGGGAGGTGATGAATGGAACTCCCAACCAGCCACTGCAGGGACAAATAGTTTGCGCCTGTCTTGACATGTTCTTGCCAGTGTGAGACCTCTATTTGCTCCCTGAGAGAGTGCCACTAGTAACTTGCAAAAGTCAGCAGCACTTCAATACTTTGCAAGCAGCTTTTATGAAATGTACAACCACACAAAGCGGCGGATAAGTAATGAAAGCAGTCTTTGTCGCATTGCGACTGACAGCATGATGATGATGACTCCAAACTAAAATAAAGTAGATTATGACGAGGACTTCATTTAAAAACATGACAAACTCAAAACCATCGATTGTGCAGCTTTAATATTATCCCAACTGCCCGTGTGAGAGAATAAGGTTAATGTTATTCACTGTGGGTGAAGTTGTATTGAAGTTCCACCACCCATTTAGGTCAGATGGGTGTGCTGGTGATTTAAATAATTAGTTACGTTTATTTATAAATCACACCAAGCTGAAGCTTGTTTGGTTGGTTGTTGGAGTTTTACGTCATGGCAACATCTAACCTCACATCAGGACAAGTACCGACATGTGACAGTGCGCACTCATGGTGACTTCATAGTGCTGCCCCTCTGGGAGACCAGGCTGCCAGCACCATGACCTGATATCCCACTCAGTCACATTATCCTGACACTGTGCCAACCAGTCCTTGCCCTATCCTAATTATTCCGAGTGCCTGGCTAGGTAGTGACTCGCATCAATTTTTAAGTCATTCGTTTGACTAGACCAGGATTCGAACGTGTGGGTTCGAATCGAACGATCTACCAAAACGGGAAATGGACGCTCAACTCATTCGGCCATCCCGTCTGGTCCCAAATTGAAGGCTAACAAACGATGACTAAGACTACCTTCAAGATCAATGAGTGAGTAATGGCAGTGGTTATAGAAACTATGTTGAGGTTCCAGGTTCGATTCCGTGTCCACTCAAATAGTCAGCAGAATTAGCTTTACATTGTTGTTGGAAAATATGATTGTTCATTTAATAAAAAATAAATAAATGAAGACTGGTTAGCTCACTATCACAAGTATGAGAATAATGTGACCGAGTCGGACATCAGGGCATGGTGTCGGTGGCCTGATCTCTCAATGGGGCAGCACTATAAAGAAAACTAGCAATCAATGTACACCGTCACAAATCGGTACTCATCTTGATTACTTTAGATGTTGCTAGGATGCAAAACCCCAAACAAAACTATTAATGCCTGATATGTTTGCTTCTTGTGGTTTTACGTCCTAGCAACATCTACGATCATATCAGGACGGGTACCGATTTGTGACAGTGTGCACTCATGACAACTTTATAGTGCTGCCCCACTGGAAAACCAGACTACCAGCATCATGCCCCGATATCCCACTTAGTCACATTATCCTGACACTGTGCTAACCAGTCATTGCCCTATCCTAGTAATGCCGAGCACTAAACTAGGTAGCAATAAGTATGAATTGTATAAGTCATTGATTTGACTAGGCCGGGATTCGAACTTCCGACCTTCCGCATTGGTAGCGTGCGTTCTACCGATTCGGCCACCGCGCCCGGTATTGCCTGACCCAGGTGTTGGAGCGCGGCACAGGGCAGCTTGTTGGTTATATATAATCAATTAATATAATCAATTATGCGAATGTTTGCGACGGAGCAATTTTATTATCCGCTGTTGGATTAGTATAAACAGTTAATTCCCGATATGGGGCTTGAGGCACGATCCAGCATAACTCATTGTAAACAGTTACTGGTTGATATGATGTTTGATGCATGACCCAGTGTAACTTATTATACATAGTTAATGCCCAATATGGGGTTTGAGTACCACCCAACATAACTTATTGTTGCCAGTTATTTACCAATATGGGGTTTGAGTACCATGCAAAATAATTGTTATTGTCAGCAGTTATTTACCAATATGGTGTTTGAGTACCACGCGACAAAACTGTTATCGTCAGCAGTTAATTACAAATATCGGGTTTGAGTACCATGCAACATAACTGTTATTGTCAGCAGTTATTTACAAATATGGGGTTTGAGTACCACGCAACATAACTGTTATTGTCACCAGTTATTTACTAATATGGGGTTTGAGTACCACACACCATAACTTATTGTCAGCAGTTATCTACCAATATGGGGTTTGAGTACCACACAACATAACTTATTGTCAGCAGTTATTTACCAATATGGGGTTTGAGTATCACACAACATAACTTATCGTCAGCAGTTATTTACCAATAAGGGGTTTGAGTACCATACAACATAAATGTTAGTATAATTGATTGATTGATGGTTTCTTTACATGGTTTGGTAGCAAAGGCCATATTCACGACGGTTAATTATTACAAAGTCGGTTTCTTGACATGGTTTGGTAGCAAAGGCCATATTCACGACGGTTAATTATTACAAAGTCACTGCTTGATATGGGATTAATGCGCCCAGCATATCTAGAAGCTCAAATCTGGACGGAGGTCTTGGGTTGGAAAAGATGATTTCATTGAATTATGTAACTTAATGGCCCTGTCACACTATGACGTAACGCCCCAGCGTAGGGACAACATGAAAATAAATTTAACACGTCAAAAATCTCGAGGTAATATGCAAATACGTGGCCAAGTTGGACGTCAATGCCACGTAGTGGACGTGAGCGTAAAGTCGGTATAGCGTCATGCCAACAAGAGAGGTCAAAGGAATTATTTAATATGTTAACGTGAGGCTTGCGAAACCCCAGCGCACGACGTCAGCCTAGCGTGACAGTAGCGGCCGCTTAGCATCCCTTAACATCAGAGTAGATATATATAGGACTTATTTAACGTACTAAAGCCTATGGGGTGGTTTTTGTGAAAAAAGCAGCCAATCAGCGTCGAGTATTCTGGTCACGTGACCGTCCAGGGTGGGTCTAGGGTGGGAGGGTGTTTTTGTCTCAGCCAATAGGAAGGCTTGATTTGTTTAATTTATGCTAATTTATGTATCTAGGTCACGCCTATGCCCAAATAAGGCTCGATGAAACTAGGTCAAGTTTGGGGGTTTGACCTAGATAGGGTGTTAAAAAGTTCCATTCGGCGCTTAAGGCTTGAGTCTATGGAATGGTACCCTGTGTTTGCGCGCACTATAAGGCCATTTTTCGTGAATTTTAGTAAATTGTGTGTGCGTGTGTGTGCACCCCACAAAAAGGGGGCGTGGCCTATTTTAGTTTCAGCCAATGCTCGTTGAGTATTTGGATGATTGACAGGTACGAATCCCAAAGGGTGGTTGTGCTATTTTCCGTTTCAGCCAATGCTCGTTGAGTAATTGGATGATTGACAGATACGAACAGGTTTGGTGTTGGATTTTGCGTAATTTAGTAAACATTGGCACGTGCTTTTGGGGGTTGAGGTGGGGTTGATGTAAATATGGGCACGTGCGCGTGCGTTTTGTGAATTTTGAATTTTGGCGGCAATGCCGCCGCCGAAAACCCGAAACTGAAACCGGAAATGCCTAACATCCGGTAGTTGTGTTGATTTGTAATTTTTTTTTTATAAAGTTATATTTGGTGCTGACCTAAGCCGTGCTTGCATAATACCAAAACCAAAACCAAAACCAAAACTGAAACCGGAAATGCCTAACCTAAACCATTGCTGATGTCATTTAGACTTTTAAAAGAAAAGAACACAAGAAAACAAAATTACACAATATTGTTTTTATTCAAAAATGACAAGTGTTTTTTAACAATATTCCTCAGAATCAGAGGATTCAGCTTTTGTTGCAATACAATTTAATTCACACATAGTAGGTAATTTTTTACGATTGGCAATTGTATTTGCAGCAGTGGTTACATATGCGGAAGAAGTTGCCATATTTGTTACTAATGTAGATATATTAGTCAATTGTTGTAAGATATCAGCATTTATTTCAGTTGAAAAGCGACGTAATTCACGATCATAAAAATCTGCTTTGTATAATTCAATTGGAACCATAATGTTTTTAGTTTGTTTAGACCAATTCTGAAATATTTTGATATTAGTTTCAGAATCAGAGTCTAAATCAGTTTGATCAAAATGCACACTTGACTTCTTCTTCTTTTTTTCTTTTTTCTTTGTTGCGGCAACTTCCTTCTGAATTCGTTTGTCATATTTTTTTAGCAGATAACCCGAGTAAAATGGTATCGGGTTTATTCCACCACATAATTCACAGTTTTTTAAGTCTTTTTCGTATTGTATAATCGCTTTTGTTTCAACATATATTTTGTTTTTTGCTGTTCGTAATGCTTTTTTGTGCAATGTCAGTACTTGCGATAGTTGATCAGGTTGTGTATTACTATCGAGTCGTTTAATAGCGGCTTTTGAGTCATCTTGCGCACAGTTTGTTTTGGATTGCCCGTTTGACATGTTTCTCGAATAAAATGTATACAGTGAGCCCCACAAGTTGAAGTCGTTATGTGTTGTAATTGTTTTTTGTTATACAACCATTTGTATTTTGATTGTCGTAAAAAAGCATTGAAATGTTTATGAGCTTTTAAGGGTGGTAAGCCGTAAGGATCAAAGTAATACACTCGTTTAATACATGTGACATAAAATGCAATCCAATGTGTTCCAGGGTTTTTGGCTAAATCAGTATTAGCGACGAAACAAGTGTTTGCCTCAGGATTTACAGGTATGCAGTCTTCAGGAAAAACACCCAGGAACTTGTTTTTGCAATAAGGTATTTGGTTCAAAAGCCTTGCGATGGTTGACGCGTTCATTTAGCTCAAGTGGTAATCCGTGACGGGTTTTCTGTCTTGAGTTAGGTAAAGTGTGTTGTCGTAAACCAAATAGTTGACCAGACTTGTTGAAGCGGTTAATCCATTATTAAAAGTGATTTCTTCACGTAGTTGACCATTCTTAAGTAAGTTTGTTCGGCACATATTATTTGATCTGTCCGGAGTTAAATCAAATACGAATAATGTGTAGCCTCCAGCAAATTCTTTATAAGAAATACCACAGTTTCCATCACAATTAACTTGACCCAAGTTTCTGTAAAGGGCATCAAATTCACGAGCGTACATATTTTGTTGAAAATCTGGTTTAAATGCATCTGATGGAAATTTTTGTTCGTTCATGATTAATTGAAGACTTGTGATGGACTTGTATTCAAAATTAAAAGGATTTTTGGTGGCTTTACCAATAAATGCGTCATTGTCCACAAAAGCGATAACAGTCTGTGTTGGAAGTTGACCACTATTTGATAAAACATATGTTTCGTTGTGATTTCCGGTTGGAATAACATGACTGATAGTTTCCGTACGTTGCATTGGATACACAAATGGTGTACCCGATACGGCTTTTTCGTGAACAAGTGCAACTTCTGCAGACACCACGACTTGTCGAACTCTTAATGAAGCATTTTTTATCACCGGAATGAATTCATGGTTTTCTTCACCCATTAGGCAAAAAGCGGTAGAACTTCGCATTAGCCTAAAGTGAATGTCTGTGCTTGATGGAAGCAGTTTGTGTTGGTGCGCTATATCGATATGTAATGGAATGACCATGGTAATTGCTCCAGCTACAGCACGCGTTTGCCTTTCAGTAAATCCACGGTTTGTAGCATCTCTTGCGTCAAAGTGTCCACTTGTGTCAGCATGCCACATTTCATTGTACATCCAAAATTGTTTGTCTGCTTTTGAACGATTCAGTAAATTTTCAATGTAGGCTCTGTATGGATGGTTATCTTGGTTTCCAGATATTTTTCGATCATTGATATATACTTGAATATCTTTAAACATGGCAGCACCAAAATTATTTACCGGGGCACAGGCATCAGCCAGCGTAACACGAGTTGCATAATTACTTGCTTTCACAATATCGACTTCTAATTCCAACACGGTTTCCGACAAATCTGTGTATTTAGAAGATTTATGTATGTGAAATTCGATTGTAGCATTATCTGTTTACGATGTCACTGGTTTAAGTTTGACGTATTCACTGGAAACAACAGAGGTTTGCAAAGGTGTGCGTTCGTGTAAATCCAATTCGTGTACACTACATTCTTCGCGATAGTTAGCCATGATAATATGTATATTGAAAAATTGTTCTTCACTAGCGTCTTTTTAAGTGCGTTTCCTTCCAAGATGTGTCTTCGTCTGATGTCTTAAAGTGTCCTGCGAGTTTATTTATATCTTATTAAAAATGTCCAAATAAATCACTTTTTGTTCTTTTAGAAACTTTACGTCGTCGTTTGCGAGTAGAAGCTTTTCCAACACCAACACCACCACCAGTTTGTCTTACACGTTTACGTGTTTGCAGTTTTTTTGGGGGGTTTTTGCGTCGTTTTTTTTTAGCTGGTCCCGATACCGCGGTTGATAACGCTCTTACACCCTTTTGAATTAGTTGTTTGCCGACACCGCGACCTCTGTTTGATAATGATTGTTTTATATTTTCTCCAGATAACACATCGTCTGCTACACCTATTCCAGCTCTCAACAACGATTTTCCAATAGATTTGAAAATTGGTGTAGCACCTCGTAGAAGACCGCTAAGCATACCTCCGAGACCATGACCATGTTGACTTATTCTTCCTCTGTAGATTGATATGTTACCAGAACCTATTTGATGTTTGTAGTAGGAAGCATATCCGGTATTCATTTTTTCTTGTTTTAAAAAATTATACTTCTTTTGGCCGTAATAGTACTGATACTGTGACTTCTCCTCGTTGAAATGGTATGTATCGTCCAGCCCGGTCCTTTAAATACACAGCAACAGTGTTAATAGCATTTGCTCGCATAGCAAAAAAGTCCAAGTGTTGAAAACTGATAGTTTGCACAAATCCACTACGACCAGTACGATCAATTGCGACCACACGTAAAAGTTGAGCCATTTGATCAGCAACTGGTCTTGACTCAATTAAGTCACAATAAACGTAAACTGAATAAATATCTCCAAACACATCCATTGGTACTGATGCTTGAGTTTTCCAGTAAAACATGTATTGATCGTTGAATCCCAAAAGTTTTGAAAGTTCTGGCGTTAAATATATTGCGCAATGTCTTGGTGGTTTGATTTTAATCATATCGCATCCTCTTCTAAAACTAAATATTGTCTTTCTACCTTCATATTGCTTTTTTTTTAAAGTTATGTTTTCTTTTACAGCAGAGCTAATAATATTATTCAGATACCAAACAACGTCTTGATTATTTTAAAATATTAATGGGTAATCCAGCAGAATTGTAGTCCATTGTAACATCTGTTGATCGCCTACAGTAGAAATATCAGTTACCATAGTGTAACGATTATATCGGTTATCTTTAACAAATTTTTTTGCACGTTTTAGTACCTTTTTTTATTTTATAAAAGTCCAATAATTACTATCAGTGTAGTCGATTAAATGTGCTTCTAAGTCATCAACTGTACGACCACCATCATATTCATTATCTTTGTAATTATAGTCAACTTCAATATTAAAAAGTCTATGCCAATCTACATCAGTGCTGGGTTCAGGTAGTGTGGCATCAATCGATTTGTTTTTTTGCGCGTTTATCTTAGCCAATGAATACACACTTCGTAACGCAACTATTACAATGGATTGATGTTTTGGAAGACACTCCCATTGCGTTGGAACCGTTATTTCCGATAATGCTACTTCATGTGAAACTTCAAAATTTAGCAGTTGTACAAGATGTGTTCGAAATTCGGTTAGTGTATTATTTGGATAATACTTTTCCGAACTGTTGCTAGGCAGTGTTAAAATCATGATGTAATTTTTGTGATATTTTTTGCTGGAATCCACTGATCAAACTTGTCGCTGTATCCTTTCCAACGCACGTATGCTTCTTTCCTTTCGCCTTTTCCTTTGTATTTCAACACCTTTTCTATAGGGTACGTATCTGTCTTAGACTTCAACACCTTTTGCACTTCCTCTGGATAGAACACGCATTTTATTTCTTCACCGTTGTCATCCGTTATGATACAGCCACGTTTGCCTCGGTACTTTGTAACTGTAAATACTTCAGTTGTCCAATTTGGCTCATAACCTTTGTCGAAAGCACCACGCGTTTTAATTATTCTGATTCTGTCACCAAGTTGTGCTGTTCTATCCTTTGTTTTTTGCCACACATGTTTAATTTGTTTATTACGTATTTTATAAATATTGTAAAATACTTTTTCTTGATTTGTTGTTGTTATTTGAGTTGGGGTCATTTTTAAAGTGCTGTGAAATGTGTTGTTATATGAATGCATAATAGCTGGAAGAATATCTACATACTTGTAAGTTCCATTGTGGGTAAAATATCGCCATAATTTTTCTTTTAAGGTTCGATTTAAGCGTTCCACAATACTTGCTTTAATTTCATCATTTTCGCTTGTAAAAAAAGTAATATTTTCAGTTTTTAATAAATTTTGGAATATACGACCTAAAAATTCTTTTCCTTTATCGGATTGAATTCGCTTTGGTTTGTGACTTTTGTCTAAAATTTGTTTAAAAGCAGTAGTTACATTTTCATTGCTTTTGGTTTTGATCGGAATTGCCCAAGCGTATTTGGAAAATACATCAATAACAGTTAGTATATATTTAAAACCTTTGTTGTATTTTGCCAATTTTTGCATATCCATTAAATCAATTTGCCATTGTTCGTTTATACCTCCTACGATCAATCTATTTCGTTGAAATTTTCGTACAACAGGTTTGTGTTTTGTATAAGCATCTAATGATTCTAATGCTTCATCAATAATATTTTTTGTTTGTTTGTGAAAGTGTTGTTTCAAAAGTTTACTACTACTTGTAAAACTTCCGGGTTCCATTGGATTTGTATAAACATTTATAATTTCATCACGAAGACTAGTTCGTTGTTTTAATTTACCCATTTTGGTAATTTAGATCTACTTCTCTTAGCGATGTTGCTGCTGGACGGTGCTGACAATGCTGACGTCGATACTGGTGCTGATATCGGTGATTCTACTCTAGCTGCAGATAATGTGGATAACGGCTGTTGCGGTTCAATTGTTTGATGATAAAGTGTATTTTTGACCAAATTAAAATCGGGATCAATTTGAGCAATTAGTTGTTGTAGTTGTATAGCGCCGGGTGGTCTCGTTGGTCTCGTTTTTCTGAAAGCGCTCATATCATTAAGCAAAGTAATAATATTGCTTCCGATTGGTACTGGCCTTTCTTCTATACTGATAATGTTTCCATTTGTATTCCATTTAATACTTTTACTTTGTTCCAAAGCTGCAACGAGACGTTTTGTTTTGAACGACTAATTTTTGGTATATTATTCATAAGTTTTATCATAAAAAATGCCTGAGGTGTTAATTTTTCCGGTGTGAATTTTGGCTCAGTGTTGGTTTCTTGGTTTTGTAGAAGATCACGATTCAAGTAATATTTATTTTTATCAATTAATAATTGAATTTTGTTCAATTCCATTTTATGTTGTTGAAGTCTTTCCTCTGGTGTTATATTTTCATCATATAACGCTTCATTTAAACGTTTATATGAATCCTGAAGAACTTGTAATAACGCAGCATGAGGATTTAAACTGTTTATGGCTTTTTCCTTGTATTTAGTCCAATTAGCATTTTGATGTTGATGTTTATTTACCTTGTCCTTGTTCAATGTAGTTTTTAATTCGGGTTGCTGCACCAAGCGTGGATCAATCAATGCTAAACGTTTATAACCCATGGTGGTTAATTGACAACTGACTTTTAGCATATGAATAAACTGTTTTTGTATCAAATCTTGATGTTGAATAAACTTAAAACAGTTGGTATAAGAGCTGCTAATAAACCTGGTAAAAATGAAAGCCTGCCTTTTTGGTTTATAATTAGTTTTTTTTTGCTTTTGGTTTTAAGTTTTTTCTTTGCAATTTTGCGTATCATTTTGACGTGCGGCTCCAATTTTTTCTTTAATTCATTGTCAAATGGAATATTATTGTTCAATAGGTTTCGACACAATTCACTTATGGCTTCCATGACACCGTCATTACTGGATATAATAAGATGTCGACACGTTTCCTCCGGTACTTTGCTCATATGCGATAATGTCTTGTTATATCTTTGAAAAGCATATTTTACCATGATTTTTTTCATTCTTAGGTCGCCACGAAAACAAGTTGATTTGTTGGTGATGTTATAGATGACCTGATTCTAAACTGATGCGGCGTTTCTTGTTTGAAGTCTGCTACAATATATGAATGAGGTTCTGTTGTTTCTCCGTTATATACTTCTGTTAAAAAATTTGGTTTCTTTGGAAAAACCTGGCGTGAAATTGGCATTATTTGAGCCATGTTTCTTGGATTTTTAAACATGACTAAATAACTTGCATTTGTTGACATAGTTCGGTAAGCTGGAGTATTTTCAAAAATGTTTTGCATTATGTAGAGTATTGAAACAAACCAATGATGTGATCCTTTGGTAAATATATCACATAGTATTTCTTTATCAGTTTCCTTCATTAAATCGTCCACTATGCAAAGCGTGTGTAGTTTATCAGCATCATTTTCAGTTGATTCCAATTCTTCCTTTGATGGTAATCCTTGTTTAAATTGAATTTTTGCATTCATATTTTCAAAAGCTGATTGCCATTGTCCATATTAGTAAAGTACTTTGTCTACGCGTGGAATTATTAACTCGTCAGCATTGTCAATCAGTGTACTTACTAAGTGTGTTTTTCCTGAATTGGAAGGACCAGCTATTATCATAGAAAATGGCCCTTGCAACCGCGGATCAAAATCCACTAATGAATGTTCCATTTCAACCAGCTACTTGAGATATACTAAGTTGTTTTACTAAAAGACATAGTTTTATATAAAACATAAGCCTGTAAATTTTTTTTAAAATATTTTTTTTATTTTTTTACAAATGCAAAGGTGACCGTGGTATATGATATAGGACTTTTAATGAACTAAATACATTAATATACAGAAATAAAAAAAAAACCAAAAAATCAAATTACTAAATAATACACAAACATGTTATACTACGTGTAACACAACTATTACTAATATAACCACTATTTAATTAACTAAAAACAAACTAGATATAGTTTTCCCTCGACATTCCTTAAGTACTTTTGTGCAACTTGGGCATAAAAACATTGCGCCATTGGCTGGTCTTTTGCACCATTGGCAAAAAAATGTTGCCTGTGTACGGTGTTTTTTAGCTTCATTTAAAGCTAAATAACACCATACACCGTTACGATTTATTGTATCAAACCAATCATTACTATTGTTGGGTCCAGAAAAAAAGGCAGTTTTTGCTGACCAAATTTCTCTAAAATAAATTTGGTTTTGGTTATTTACTTTATCCTGTCCCCAAGGATTAACTTGTACCTGAATTTGAAAACAAGCATCTATAATTTCTGATTTAAAATAATTTAATATAAAATGACTTTCTAAACAGGCTATACAAACACCCTTTGGGCCTATTTGGCATACACACAATTTATACCTATTTAAGATGAGCGCATTAATATCTAATATAACATATCTAGTAACAACTAAATCACACTGTGGTGCATGCCAAAGATAAATACCAAAAGTTGCATCATTGATACTTAAACCAATATGTCTTGAATCAATGAGTGCTGTTCTAATACAATTACTCATGCTTTTGGAAACTAAAGTACCATATAAAACACTATCTACACAAGAAGGTGTTTGAGGTTCAATACAATATTGAATATTATCTTTATGAATAGCTTCCCAAGTTAAGCGAATAGGACACCCACACGCAGTTGTTTCGAAAGGTAAATGCTGTGAGGGAATAATATCGTCACTGGTTTTATTTTCTAAATTATCTTCTACAGGCGAAGGCAAAAAAGGAGGTAGAGGATTATTTGAAATTAGTTTTAACCATCTTTCAACCTTTTCTTTGGAAAAAGCTACTGCTATTTCATGAGCCTGAATGCGGGCGTTGCTTGTGCTAGTTATTAATCTATGTTTAAGCGGTCTTAAATTATACTTTCGAAAAAAACTTGCCATTGTATTTTTAACCAATACCAATATTTATATAATATAAGCAACCTTCTTTTACTTACTAAACAAGTTATATAATGCAATTGTTGAATGACCTTTACTTTACATACAATTTATGTAATTGATATCGTCGTTGGGTAAAAGTTCATATAAACCTTTATAGTGAACTTGCTACCCTATTATGTTTCACAGGTTAATATACACTTTAAATATCTAATGGTATAGTACTAATTTTATCATTTAAGACTTTTCTTTTTAAATATAAATGGCTTACACCTATTTTAGTAGTTGAGTAAGTGTGCATTTTTTTATTAATAAGCTTAAAATTTGTGTTAGTTATTGAATGTGGTTGTTTTGTTTCTAAAACATTTAAAAAATCATTTGGAGTAAGTAAATTTTGCTTTTTTACAACACCTTTAGCACTCCATTTTTGACACACTTTATTTTGATTTTCATACGAAAAACACATATATGTTTTAGAATTTAAACATTATACCATCACCTTCCCATTCAATTTTAAATAAGCCTGGTGTTCGTAAATTATATTTTAAACTAAGCTTACAACATTTTAATGGTGTCCACTCTTTAGAATTAATTTGAGCTAAAACATAATCATTAAGATGTTCCTTACACACAGCTGTTGGAATCCATTTAGGTTTTTCTTTAAAATATTCTGTTTTAAGATGTGGTTTAACTACAGCATCCAAAGAATTACCACTAAGTGCCATGTAAAGGCTATCTGTATCCATTTCACATATTTGATAGTCTTGATGACTAACAAATTTATCTAAAAAATCAAATGTAAATTGCAACATTTTTAACTTTGCGTATTGATATACCATAAAGCCAACTTGTAAAGGTAAGTTAAATTTAATTTTTTGTAATTGCATTTCAACTTCATATAAATCACTGTTTAATTCAGTTGCTCATGTAAAACGCCAATTGTTAACTAAATTATTAGTTTTTTCACTATCAACATATGTTACGTTTGTATGTTTTTTTTTATTTGTAATAGTTTTACCATATGAGCTATTTCCCAAAAGTTTATACAAATCAGAAATAATTTTACTTTCAGAATTAAGATCACCAATTCTTCTAGCACAAGTAACTTCATAGGTAAAAGCCTCAATTGTTTTATGTGGTAAATATTGAATTACACGATATATCTTTGTTACTTTTAACCCATGTTGAATATACTATTTTAAAAGCGGTGTACCTAACAAAATTTCTTTTCCAAAATAACTACCAATAAGCATACGTTGAGGTGGTTTTGCAATTTCATATTCCTTGACAAATTCAGTCATATATGCACCACAATCTTTTACTGCAACAGTAACATTTTTGAAAATAGGTGTCATTTCTTTAAAATACGATTTTTAAGATTCAGGTGTTATAATATCTACTTGAATTAAACCAAAAATAGTTCCATTTTCAATTTGTTGTAAAATTGTTGCTTCTGTCAAAGAATTTTTGTTATACTTTGGTTTTGGAATAGCCCAGTGTTTTAAAATGTTAGCAACTTCGGCAGATTGTTTTAATTGGTTCCATTCACACTTTCATAATAGTAACTTTATAGCCTAATGTTGTTAAATATTCGTAAACTCTTTGAGTGCGAGCTTGTCTATTAATTTTTTCATCAACATTCATTTTTGTCGTTAAATTGCAGTTATGACCACGCCAATAACAACCATTAAAATTATATATATTACCAGTTTCAACATGAAAACCATCAACCGGGATTTTGCGACCACCTATAATAACTTCACCACCATTTAATTGATGTTTTAATTGTATTTGCTTACTGTATTCTGTATATTGTATCCATTCCAAAGCCATAATACTTGTTTTTTGACACATTTCAGCTTTAAAATTAGTACACCTTCGTCGTTCTATATAAAAACCTGAACAATGTTCTTCAGCAAGGCATTTTAAGTAAAGCGAGTTTGCATCTACACCTATTATATGCTGACACAACTTAGCTTTGTTACCAAAGTCAACTTCTCGTATTTTTGTTACACCGGATTCGTGATAACGATGAAAAATAATTGAAGGTCCACCAACTAAATGATTTTGAACAAGTTCATGTAAATGTTTATCTTGATTATTAAAAAGAACATATGGTGCTGCTGAATTTATATTTTGAAAAAGAAATCTTAAAGTTAAACCAGGTAGTGATATTCCATCTTTAAACATATCAATATTACGTTTTTTGAAAAAACTAGCGTGATTATTTAATGCTGTAACGAATGGTTTTACATCACTGTTATTATAATTAATCAAATAATCTTTTAAAGTTTTCATTTTACAGTCTTTCCAAAGTTTTTTACAAGTATTGTATGCATCTTCACTTATTGTAGTTTTTGTTAACGAACTATAAAAACACTCCCTTGGTGGTAGTGTTATATTATTTAGTTTTTTAACACTGGTTAGCCATTCATATGGAAAATATCCCTTAACATTGTCTTTAGTAAAAGCTTTCAAATATGAATCATAACTATATCCTGGTGCAAGGTAATTAAAA
Organism: Branchipolynoe longqiensis; assembly: GCA_030323885.1. Taxonomy (NCBI): domain Eukaryota; kingdom Metazoa; phylum Annelida; class Polychaeta; order Phyllodocida; family Polynoidae; genus Branchipolynoe; species Branchipolynoe longqiensis. The sequence continues at coordinate 101,251,407 of CM059187.1, read as the reverse complement.
ATATCAAGGAGTAGCATATGTTCTGTTGTAATAGACAAATATTGATTACCTCGTTTAATAACATGCACAGTTTCTTCACGACTATGTAAAAATTGATGAAATTCCATTTTAATTAAATTTAAATCATATTTTCCACTATTGAAACCAATAACTGGAACCTGTTAAATCCAATTAAGAAACCGCTTTTTTAATGTAACAAAAGGGTGAGATGTTAAATGCCATTTTTTTCCTTTTTGAGTTTGTTTTTCGCGAGCAAGAGCCTCTTCTATAATATTATCTAATGTAATTAAAGTTACCTGAAACATATCTTTTATACTGTTTCCGATGAGAATTGCTAAATTATAAATATATAAAAACACTCTGTGAACTAAATTATCTGAATCGTTATCTTTTTCACGAATAAAGCAAATAGGTTCTTCATATCCAGGAAAATCTGACGCTACACTGGCTGATAAAGGAACATGATTTGCTTCTATTTTTACCTTTTTTGTATTTGAGCAAGTTGGGTTTTTAAAAAATGCTTCAAAATCATAAGTAATTTTATACGGATAAACCTTTGACATACTATTTGAAATGTAAATACCAGCTAACGCTAATTGTTGAAATACATTTAAAGTATTGTTATATACACCACCTAAATACTCAAATTTAACTTTAGTACAGGGCTTTAACGCTTTATAATGTTGCTGGAGATACTTAGTTTTGCTAAACCTTTTATAACATTTTTTACAAGTAAATATTTGTGCATAACGCGTAAAATCCACAATCAAACTAGCGTGTTTTTTATACAAATTAATATTCATTTTACCATTTTCTGCATAATTTTTTGTAGGTGTTTGAATAACAGATACTTTACCTGTACATGCAATACTATAAACTCCAATTTGCACATCAAATAAGTTTTCTAATTTGGCAAAATCTTTTAACAAAACACCTTTAAATAATTTTGGATTTGCAGAAGAATCATATTGTTTTAATAATTCTACAGCTATATTACAATCATTATACAAATATTTTGCCAAACATCTAAATACACACAAGTTATCGTTATATTTCCTATGTGTTATAGGTTTTCTTTGAAAATGCAACATACCGTGTTTATGCATGTGCGTTGGAATTTTAGTTATAGTCCCAATTGGAAAGGAATTGATTCTATATATTGCTACATTAAGATTTGTTATTTCAACAATTTTCCATTTTGTATCTTGATTTACCACTCTTTTTGCTTCTTCAGTAACATCACAAATAACCAAATATGAAATAAGAGATTGTTCCAATGTAATTGAATTGGAAATTGAAAAAAGTTGTTTTGTTAATTGCGCATTATTTTGCGATGCATGAAAATAACGATATTCGTTTGTTTCTTTGTGTTGCAATATAAGACGAAGCGAAAGACCGACTTTATATAGTTCTCGTTGATTTGTATGAATAGTACGCATGATATCAATTGCATCAGTTAATTCACCTGTTGGTAAGCGTATGTTAACCTGTGAAACTTTTACTCCATTTGTGCGTACACCCGTTTGAATTGCAGTCCAACTTTTATTATATATAGCTAATATATCTGGATTATCTTTGATAATTGAAGACAACCCATCTAGATTAAGTATTTCACCTTTACATTCTTTTTTCTTACATACATTATTTCCACATAATGGACAATACCTAAACAAAAATTTACATTTGTTCACATGATTTGACAATTGAATTTGTGAAGCAAATTTACCACCACAATAAATACATTTTAAATTAGAAGCCATTTTTAAGCGCGTTTAATTAATGACAACACTCTATCGTTTAAATCTATTAAAGCATTACCTGTAATTGTGATACCTTCTTTTGTGGGAATATATTTCACAAGCCCATCTTGCATTTCACATTTTAAGTAATGTCTAATATGAATTAAAACTTGACCCTGGTAAATAGACACTGCAATAAATACCGATTTAATTGGGTCAACAATAATTTTCAAATTGTTTTCTTTTGGATCAACAGAATTTTCAGCTACTTGTTTTTTCAACTTTTCCCAATATTTAACAACTGTGTTACTTACATGACATATATCATCAAGCGCATTTAAATTAATTGTTACGCTTTTTTGATATACGCTGTTTTTTTTTGTTTTACAAATTTTATCTCATTATCATAAATTTCCAAACGCACATCAGAATTAGCTAAATTAAATTGGCTATTGGGCTGAATTAGTATCACATTTTCAATTATTTGTGTTGGTTGAGTTGTAGGTATGAATGGTTGTGTAACTGTAGGTGTAATAATGGGTAATGTATAATTGTCGGAAAACCAAAGTGATGAATTTACCTTAAGCGCTTTTGTAAAACTTTTGATGAATAGTTGCTCTCTTTTTTTTTGGACTCACGGTTGACCATTGATCCGATTCTCGGAATGCTGTAAAAGTATTCGCAAATACTTCTTTTGGAGAACCCGTCAGTTGCTTTGAAGTTACAATTTTTTCACACGTCTTGCGAGCCCGTTTCTTTTTTTCTTCTTCAAACGGGAAGTAAATTCTTTTTCGAGGTGTCCGCGGTGGCTTGGTGTCAATTTGGGTCACTCCTATTTTAAACAAAAGTAAATGTATTAAAATATATTTTTACAATAATATAACTGTTAGTAAAACAGCATCCAAGTACCACATGTACGTCAAAATACATTTAACCTTTTAACACCACGTTACCACTACCTACTGTTAATGTCTATAAAATGATAAATAATACCCGAAGACACATACACGATGAACGCATTTAACCCTTTATGACTAACGTTTACAACAACTTTAGTTTTTATATACTTTTAATTTAACAATAATTTTTTTTTAAGTGTAATTAACGTACCTTACCTTCAGTGGTAATGTCATTTTGGTGAATTGCTTGTTTTACTATATCAACCATTGTGGGTGATATCCGTCGAAGATTTTTGTTGTTGATAAGTGTGCTACTACCGGTATTTTGACCGCGAAGATGGTGGTGGTGAAGGTTTTTTGTTTCAGTTTGAGTTGGAGTACTAAAGACGGGCGAGGAGAAGCCGCTTGGTGCAACACATCCCGCCGGGGTACCCACCTGAAGTGCAGCTGCAGTCGTAACTATTGTAGATTTTTTTTTTTTTTCTGCATCGCGGGCCACCGCCGTCGTTGTCGTTATCACTTTTTTTTCTACAAATACCTCATCGTCCCCCTCTTCCTCCTCCTCCTCCTCCTCCTCCTCATCCACTTCACCCTCCTCGGCCTCCTCCTCCTCCTCCTCCTCTGACAACGCGTCTGTGTCGGTGTTATCTATGCGTTGACCATCGTCCTCCATTTCAGCTTCTTCTTCGGCTACTTCTAATGCAAGTGATTTAATTTCATTCCAATGCTTATTTGAAATGTTAGCAATTTTTCCGGTAGTTTGCCACCTACCGCCAATTCCAAAAGAGTTTCCACTGCGGCTTCGTGTTTATTTTGTTGGTCGTTAAAATTGCTGCTGCTGTCGTCGTAGCCAATACCACCGCTCTCTAATTTAATAGCCGCGGCCGCAGTGTTTGTCTCAGAATGTTCAATTGTTACCGAAGTTGTCACCCCGGCCATCGGTGTTGTTGCCATTGCTGTTGTCATTCCAGCATTGACAAAATTACCAGCCGAAGTGGTTGGGGTTATACCCACTTCGGCGCCGACTGCTGACATAGCCCTCAAAGGTGCATTGAAAGTACCAGGAATAATATTTAACGATGCTGATGATGTTGATGCTGTAGGTGTAAAATTTAACTTCATATCACTTTTTTTCCCTCTGCGACTCATTGTCTTGTCCTCCTTGGGTTATTTTTTTCAAAAAAGAAAAGTTTAGTACTTACAAATAATTAGTAATATTGTCGCTTAAAGATGGTTGGTATTGTGATGCTATCAAAAACAGCAGTAGCAGCAATAGAAGTAGTAGTAGTAGTAGTAGCAGCAGTAGTAGTAGCAGTAACAGCAGTAACAACAGCAGCTTGATAGTGATGTTGTGGTCGTCGGTATTGATGCGTGGTGATTTGCGGTAAAATGTAGTTTAGCAGTAGCAGTTATCCTCAGTGTTCAGCCCCAAAGTGAAGATGGCTAAAACTACGCGCAAACACGCCTTTTATATACAGCAAAAGTCTTTGTCAACAAATATCGGAAGTGAATCACTTCCTAACGGAAATGAAACACTTCCACGGGAAGTGTTTCACTTCCGATTTTGACTCATTCAACGGCGACAGTTCTAGGATATTTGGTATTTTTTTCTAGGCTTTTAATATCTGGAACCCATTTTATTTTTTTTTCACCATGTCACTTTTATCTCAGCCCCAAACGGATGTATATGACGCGCAACGACACGTGCCAGATAAGAATATTTATCTTAAAGGTCTGGGTTTTTTGTGTGTGACATGTTGGGTTCCTTCCGGAGACGCCAACCTAGTTAACTTAGTTACCGTTGCCCATCAACCTGAATGCGGCCTATAATTGAATAATAAACTACCAAAAAAAAATATTTAGCGTCCTTTTTTAGCCATCTTGAAATTCTTACAACTCGTATAAGCCCTCCATGTTCATATTGGTATCTACCCTCCAAAGGACTCGGACGTAACGTGTACTTTTTACATTTCACAAAATCTTTCATTCAGCCATAGCAATGACATCATTTTACCATCTTCAGCCATCAACAATAGGTCAACAAACTCGCTTCACAAAACAGACGCCATATTATGTAAGTACGTTAAGAAAATTGTGTAATGTTGTAGATAATAATACTGTTGCACCCGTTGATTTTTGCCATGAAATTCAGGCCATAGAAACTATTAATTTAGAATTACAACAATTTGACACCTTTATTATTCCTAATCAAATTCATAATTTAACAAATTTTATTAAGCATGTAATAAATAAGCATGCTTGCAGAGCAGCAGCTGAAAAATGTAAACGCACAATGGCTGGAGCTGTTTTTGTTTCCGCATCCATTATTATAATTTTATTAAAAGCTATATTAGTAAACCCAGATTTCAGTCAATTATCAAAAACAAATTATATAGGTATTACTTACACTTTTATCAAAAAATTTAAACATGAAATTGGACATGATGGTGATAGTGGAAAATGCACAAAATTGGCTAAATTAGCCATTTTAATTCCACACCGAACCAACAATATAATTTTGCAATCAATTTATCCTATAGAAAAAGTTTCAAATTCCAAATTATGTTCATGGCGATCTACAAAAAGTTCAGTCATACATTAAATATTTTATACCTAAAACACACTTACATATAAATATACACATACACATCACATGTACACGTTATGTTTTGTTTTCCTACGATAAATGATACTACCCAATGTTGCGGTTGGAACAAAAAAAGTTAAATTTGCAAATAACCACATCGACATACAGACGAATGGCATTTATAATGTCTTGAGAATTTTGTATTGCAACAAAACAAGGCATTAAAGGTACGTAAACTTGCTATATATTTTAATTTTTAATATTATTTTATATTCAAATTATGTCATTCTGCATTTTATTATATTCAAATTATATTATTGTGCATTTTATTATAACAATATGTTAAATGCTGCTTTTTTTCTTTAAAGGTTTTATCATAACCTGGCTTGGATGACTGTAAGATGTAATGTAATTTCACAATCATTACATACTACAATATTGTCACCGTCACTGACGTCAAAGGGCTAAACTGGAAAAAATCTGTGATCCTGTGATATCGCGATGAAAAAAGGACTATTTACAAAACAACTAAAATTATTGGACAATATGCCAATAACAAAACTATGCTTATTATAACACCGTGTCATTTTTTGTATGGCAAAATTGTTGTAAATGTGGTTATTGACATATATAATATGCATAATAATACACTGCACGCTATAAAGCAGCGTATTTAGTTTTGAAAGGGTTAAGCTATACTGTGACTCAACCGGAACTGTCCCAAAACGAAAACCACATGCACACGCACATGTGGTCTGGGTTGAATCCCTGCCAAGAAATAAACCCATAACTCACAAAAACCCAAGCAAAATACCAATCTCGGTCAAGTACCACAACACTGCAAAAAAAAAAAAAATATGTTAGTCACACGTGTTCCCTGCTGCGAGAGGCGACTTGATGGATGGAAGGCACGCGTACAAAACACTTAAATTGTTATTGCGGCTTACTTTAATACTGTACTTAATCGTTGTGGTTACTCACTAAACTTATAAAAATTGTGATAACAATCGCAATATAGTATATATATATATATATATATTTATATATACAAAATTTCATGTTAAATAATACCTAATAAACAATGATTACCAAGTAATCACAACTTATCTTAATTGTTCTTTCTTTTTATAAAAAAATATATAATTAGTATCAATTGCAGCTAACAACAATTTATAAAAATAAAGTTATTATTCGAATCTACCAGAAAGTTAACGGTCAAATGCGAATTATAACACTGATTTTTAATTTGGTGTAATTATCCATTTTATAGTCAACCCAAAACTTTGGGCCTGTATAGCACGCGCAAGCGTGCAAATCCCATAACAAGCTTTTTTTTTATAAAAAAACCAGCGCTAAAACCACCGAAAGCTTTGGGTTTGTATAGCATACGTAGGCGCAGTCGTCGATACACGAACAAAAGCTCGTGTACCGGTGTCTGCGTGCGCAAAATTTTAATGTGGTTGTAAGTTTTATAGTCAACTCGAAACTTTGGGACTGTATAGCACGCGCAGGCTCGGACGCCGGTGCACGGCAAAAGCTCGTGCACCGGCGTCCGCGCGCGCGCAAATCCCATAACAAGCTTTTTTATAAAACCATCGCTAAAACCACCGAAAGCTTCGGGGCTGTATGGCACGCGCATGCACAAATCCCATAACAAGCCTTTTTTTTTATAAAACCATCGCTAAAACCACCGAATGCTTTGGGGCTGTATAGCACGCGCATGCGCAAATCCCATAACAAGCCTTTTTTTATAAAACCATCGCTTAAAACACCGAATGCTTTGGGGGCTGTATAGCACGCGCATGCGCAAATTCCATAACAAGCTTTTTTTATAAAACCAGCACTAAAACCACCAAAAAAACGGGGATGTTAGGCATTTCCGGTTTCAGTTTCGGGTTTTCGTCGTCTTATGCAAGCACGGCGGCGGCATTGCCGCCAAAATTCAAAATTCACAAAACGCACGCGCACATTCCCATATTTACATCACCCCCACCTCAACCCCCAAAAGCACGTGCCAATGTTTACAAAATTACGCAAAATGCCCGACCAGACCCGTTCGTATCTGTCAATCATCCAAATACTCAACGATCATTGGCTGAAACTGAAAATAGGCCACGACCCCTTTTTGTTCGTACCTGTCAATCATCCAAATACTCAACGATCATTGGCTGAAACAAAAATAGGCCACGCCCCCTATTTGTGGGGGTGCACACACACGCACACACAATATACAAAAATTCACGTAAAATGGCTTCATAGTGCACGCAAACACAGGGTACCATTCCATAGACTCAAGCCTTAAGCGCCGAATGGAACTTTTTAACACCCTATCTAGGTCAAACCCCCAAACTTGACCTAGTTTCAGCGAGCCTTATTTGGGCATAGGCATGACCTAGATACATAAATTAGCATAAATTAACCAAATCCAGCCTTCCTATTGGCTGAGACAAAAACACCCTCCCACCCTAGACCCACCCTGGATGGTCACGTGACCAGAATACTCGACGCTGATTGGCTGCTTTTTTCACAAAAACCACCCCATAGGCTTTAGTACGTTAAATAAGTCCTATATATATCTACTCATCAGTCTAACGTAAGCATGACGTACCTCAACGTAATGACGAAACATCACCTACATCGGCTTACATTACCTCCTTACGTCATAGTGTGACAGGCCTATTAAACCTAAATTTATACTTGTCACTAATAGAGCTTGTAGCTTAGAATTAGAAGCACAAGGCATATCGCGCTTGGCTTAGCGAGCGCCAACATGTCTAAACTTGGTCTGATTTACATAATATTAACTAGCTAGGGAGGAAGGCTGAATAAAAATGATCATTTACCCAAAAAACAAAAGAAAACATCTATACACAACGTCACACAGTTGCATGGCAAGGGTCTCAGTCACGGTCCAATTACCGCTAAGCCTGTGTGCAGGTATGGACAGGCACAGTCCCAAAATAAAGTCCCCTGCAACAGGTCTATTTGCCAGCAACAACCACACGGGTCATCCAAGTGGTTACCATTTTCACGGTCAAACAAGGCGCATCATGTTCACGAGGTAGAGAGGAGGGCGGGCACATCCCTCCTCTCTTATCCCCCCTCTCTCTCCTTCCCTACCCCTCTCCCTCTTTCCTCCTCCTCTCCCTCCCTACCCCTCTCCCGCTTTCCTCGCCACCCCCTCTCCCCCTAGTCCCCCTATCCCGTTCTCCCCCTCCATACCCCCTCTCTCCCCTTTTCACCATGCTCCCCTCCCCCTACCCGTCCCCCGCCCGTCCCTACACACGACCCAATTCCCTGTGTACGCCGCAATCCCACAACGCTACAGATACAACGCATATATCGATTTTACACACACTTCAATGTTTGACACTCAAACAAACTCAATCCCCTCCCCGTTCGTCGCACTCCCCCCCCCTCCTCTCCGACCAGAGCCTTACCCGTGCTGAGAACAGCAATATGGCGACGGCCAGGATGCTCAGGTAGACTACCACACTCTTCTTCATCCTCACGCCTTTGCTCACGACGATATCTGAGGCCATCGCAGCTGGCGTCGTCGACATGGATGGCAGGCTTGGTGGTAGTGGTGGCGACAGGCCGGCGGTGGTGGCTGGGAGCCCGGCAGGAGCAGACGCTGCGGTGGACGGGGGCGACGCCGGTGGAGGTGGTGGTGACCTGTGTTGGGCAGCAACGCACGACAGAAGAAATGCACTCTCAGAACGAGGTGTCAAAGTCACGTGGTCCGCTACCTGCCCTCGGCCTCGTCTCTCGCTGTACACACACACTCCAAACGCAGCGTGCGTGAGAGCTTGTATGAGTGTGTGTGTGTTGACTGGTAAGTGCATGTGTGTGTATGTGCGTGTATGTGAATGGCTGTGTGTATGTGTGTGTTGACTGGGGAGTGCCTGTGTGTGTATGTGTTTGTGTATTGACTGGGGAGTGCCTGTGTGTGTGTGTGTGTGTGTGTGTGTGGGGTGTGGGGTGTGGGGGTGTGGGTGTGTGGGGTGTGGTGGGTGGTTGGGTGGTTACCGGCTTCCAAGGTGTGGTGTGTGTGGTGTTGTGTGTGTAGTGTGGTGGTGGTGTGTGTGGTGTTGTGTGTGTGTGTGGTGTGTGTGTGTGTGGTGTGTGGTGTGGGTGTGTTGTTGTGTTGTGGTGTGTGTGTGGATTGTGTGGGGTGGGTGTGGGGTGTGTGTGGGGGGGGGTGGGGGGTGTGTGTGTTGTGTGTATGTGGGGTGTGTGGGGGGGGTGTGGGTGGGTGTGGGTGGTGTGTGGGGGTGTGTGGGTGTGTGTGTGGTGTGGGTGTGTGGTGTGTGTGTGTGGTGGTGTGTGGTGTTGAGTGTGTGTGTGTGGTGTGTGTGTGTGGTGTGTGTGGGTTGTGTGTGTGGTGTGTGTGTGGTGGGTGTGTGTATGGTGTGTGGTGTGGTGTGGGGTGGTGTGGGGTGTGTGGTGTGGTGTGTGGTGTGTGGTGTGTGTGGTGTGGTGTGTGTGGTGTGGTGTGTGTGGTGTGGTGTGTGTGGTGTGTGTGGTGTGTGTGGTGTGGTGTGTGTGGTGTGGTGTGTGTGGTGTGGTGTGTGTGGTGTGGTGTGTGTGTGTGTGTGCAGTGACCCTGTCGGGTTCTAGTACCTATCGTTGACGCTAAGTGCCGCCTGAGTGCAGTGCATCCACATGGGTCCCAGCACAGAGGTGCGCCAGTGGCGCCTAGCGGCAACTGGCTGAACTAGTCGGTCTGTAAACAAGGCACTGTCAGATCGCCGCCGCTTCTCGAACCACCACCAAACTCTGGGAACGCGCCACACAGAAGGAACAAGTACGGAACCCTTATTCAATATTTGTTTGTTTGTTGTTGTATTACGTCCTAGCAACACCTAAGGTCATATCAAGACGGGTACAGACTTGTGACAGTGCTCACTCATGGCAACTTTACAGTGCTGCCCAATAAAGTCACCAAGAGTGCGTGCTGGCACAAGTCTGTGCCCTTCTTGGTATGGCCTAGGGTATTGCTGGGGTGTAAAAATACACCAACCACCCAGCCTCCCCCGGCCCTCTCCGAGGACTGTGGTTGGGATCTTAGGCTGCCTTTTTCCTTCCTCTCCCCCTCCCCCCTAACCTCCCCGCCCCCAATTTCTCTGACCACTACCCATCCAAAGCCAACTCCCGACCACATGGGACTGCTTTCAGTGGTGCCCATACAGTGGTGCAGATTTGCAGCCTTCAGCACGTCAACGCAACTGAAAACTCCCCCAAAACAAAGAACAAACTGTTAGACTCAGAGTGGCAAAGGTTGGTTGGTTGTTGGAGTTTCATGTCCTGGCAACATCTAGGGGCATATCAGGACGAGTACTGACGTGTGACAGTGTGCACGCATGGCGACTTTATAGTGCTACCCCACTGGGAGACCAGGCCACCAGCACCATGACCCCATATCCCACTCTGTCACATTATCCATCACACAGAGCCAACCAGTCTTTGGTCTTTGGTGATGCCGAGCACCTAGCGATAAGTATCAATTTTCTAAGTCGTTGGTTTGACTCAACCGGGAACCAAACTCTCAAACTCCCGATCTCCTTGCAAGGCCCGCGCTCTACCTATTCGGCGACCGCGCCCGGTGTTGCAGTTTCCGCCCTCTGCCAGTTTCCGCCCTCCGCATCGCTTCTGCGCATGTGTCAAAATCGAACAGCACCGTCACTAACCTTATAAATTCAATATAATGTTTTTGGTAAAGATGTTTTCTATAGGTGTACCAAGCGATTTGTTTCTAGGTGGTGTGGTTTTAGAGATATTTCCACCCAACCCGCGGTCATACGCCTTTCTGAGTCTCCGTAAGAATGGTCACCGAGTGACTCGCTGCCTTTTTGCACGTACGACTCACTCCGCGGTATCACCCTATTTTTTATGTGGCTCACTCCGCCGAAGGGCATTCTGTGCCGTTTTTCCATAAATATCTGTTGTTCTTGTCAGGAGGGGCCTGACACCCCAGGTTCGTCCAAGCTTGACCTATGTAAAGACTGAGGCTACATAAACCCCCATGTTTGTCCAAAGGCCTGACATATGAATAGACTGAGCCTACATAAACCCCCACATTCGTCCAAGGCTATCAAAAGAGGCCCCTCACTCGGCGGGACCGATTGACTCAGGCTGCATAGGTGGTCGGGCAGTGCAGGAGAGTGACAACAGTAGTTACAGGCATTTATAAATTGATGCATTTATTTATGTATTCATTTATTTATTTATTTCTATAGTTCTCCACGTTGCATTACCGACGATAACCTACGAGCGCATTGATAGACAATACAACATTTATATAGGACGCAACAAAATCCTGAGTGTATTTTTGCTGTCTGGAAATCATGGAATAGACTTTTCTTCTACTGCATCGACTTTTCTTCTACTGCATGTAGTTATGCAGTAACAACCATGGTTTACCTTAAGGTTTGTTTTCGGCTGCACTTTTTGCTTCCCGCCATAGGCACTAGGTGGTGCCATCATTGATCTTCAGGGTTCTAACCTAATATCTCCAGGTGGCAGCACCGGACAACAGAGGTCAGACGGTCGTCTTCTTTTCTAGTTGCAAATCTTCACGCCCGATGGCACCACCTACATGAAAGATACTTCATTTCGTTACCACTAGGTGTCTGACTAGGTGTCTGACCGATTGACCGATTGACCATGCCTCGGTGCACCACACTGCTCACACCCCAGCTCACATCTACTCTGACCTCGCACACTCGCACACCTCACCACACTCACACCTATCACGTCCTATCACCTCCTATCCCCAATGCTCAACGATGTCTTCTCGTGTTCCCGACTATAAACGTGTGAGTATTTGACTTATATCCGTCTATATATGGTTTGTGTATTGTGTATTGTGGGGTTCTGTATTTGACCGTCAAATTTCTTGATCTCTTTAGTAATTTCTACTCGATTGAAACATGTCGATATAACTATGTCTAAATCTGTCGATTTAATAATCATTATTTAGGTTTCTTTGGTTTTGGTTTTGCAGACTGTGGTTTCCACCACAGCTGAGCAGCGGCCTATCCTGCAGCGGTTTTACAACGAAGGGCTGGTCAGCACCTCGAAGCCCTTCGAGCCGGAACTGCTGCGTGCTGCAGAGGCCGTCAATATGTCGTTGTGCGCAGTCAAGGTTAGAATAAATTAATCATCTTACCCCCCTTCCGAAATTAAGGCTGCATTCCGTTATGCGTTATGCGTTATGCGAATGCCAGCATTCCATATACGCGTAATGCGTATTGCATTATGCATTATGCAGTGAAGTATATAAAAAGTACAGTATAGACATGTATTATATACATATATACACATATTTATACATAGATATAATAATATATGTACATTCCTTGCTTGGATTTAACAGACAGTGTAGATACAGGGATAAAGACTGGGGGCTAGCATTTGGTCATTTAGCTAGCCTTTGGTCGTGTAGTTACAGGGTTTAAAAGACTCTTTGCTGCCTAACTTCTACAACCGCCCTTCTACAACCGTCCTCCCCCGGTTGTCCTTAATTATCAGTCGCCTCCTCCAGCCTTATATCAATGGACAAATGCGACTGATTTCTGACGCATTCGCATTCGCATTACGCGTGTATGGAATGTAGCTCATAGGTTTCAAGGCATTTTGATTTTTTGTCGGATTCGCATTACGCATTACGCATATATGGAATGCGCCCTTTAGGTGTTGTGTAACTAGTAACTAACCCGACCCCCCAGTGGCCCCAACTACCAGGAGTGCTGGAACCACCCTGCCCGGTTACAGGAGTAATGGAATCAAAACTCCCGCCAAAAATGCCACGTGACCTGGTTCGAACGTAACCGCCTCAAAACTCAAAATTTATTGAAGGAAAGCATAGTAATACAGTGTGTAGTTTTCGCTTTTAAATCTAAAGGATTATTAAATAGATAAAACTTTACTTGCCCGTGCACAATCCTTTGAACCAAATACATCTCTCAAACATATTTCGCCCATTTTCGGATTTCGCATTCCCTTTAGGTGCGCATAAGCAACATGCGGCGAAATGCCCTGGAGCGGAGCATTCCAGCCGCTTCTGCCGTCGCGGACCCTGACAGCCTTCGCCAGAAGGTTCGTCTGTCAGTGCAGCAAGCAAAGCGCACAACGGGGTTCGACCTCTACAAGCACTCCACCCAGTCCGGTAAATTATATAGATTCCATATCAACGTTGGCCCAAGTATATTTTTTTAAGCTGTAATTATCTGAAACTATTATCTGGCAATGTTGGAAAGAGGTTTGTCAATCCAAAAATCGGTTCATTATTAAAACATATCAATAACGGTACTGAGGGCTAATGTCCTGCCATGATTTTAATGGTTTAGCGTTACAAAGTATCTAGATATTTAGTCGATTGTTTTTCTAACTAGTCAATTTTTGTTGTCATTGATATGATTGACCTTATACCTTTTTTGTTACACACTTGGTAGACACTTGAATATCGTTACATGTAGACATGGACTTAAAACAGATACAAACAAAGATACAAACAATCATTAATTGAATGTAATTCGTAAATATTTCAGCCCCCGGGACCTTCGCCGAAAAGCAGATACAAACAAAGATACAAACAATCATTAATTGAATGTAATTCGTAACTATTTCAGCCCCCGGCACCTTCGCCGAAAAGCAGACTGCTTGGCTGGCTGGGTGGAGAGCGCTTCTCCCCACTGAGCGGACCACCTACACCGACAATGCCCGGCAGCTCGCTCAGATGAATCCGGAAGAGAATACCCGTGAGGAGCGAGTTGCCGCGGTGAATGCGTCTTATCACCGTCTGTGCAAGGAGGTATATTAGTCTACGATAATATTCCTTGTGTCTGTTATATGTACCGAATGTAAAATGTCTTATCACCGTCTCTGCAAGCCGGAATATTAGTCTACCATAATAATTCATAATCTTCCTTGGGGCTGTTATATGTACCTAATGTTGACCCAGATACTATTCTGTCAGCATTGTTTTATATGTCAATTTATTTTACTTGTGTCTGTTATATTTACCTAATGTTGACCCATTTACCTAATGTTGACCCCAGTGCTATTCTATATCAATTTATTTAACTTTTTTATCTAGCCTTGTTAAAACAACCTACTTTATTTGCGGTATTGATCCAGGCAACACAGACGGTGAGGTCGACATGCTATTATTTCTTAAATCTCCACGGGGCAACGTGGATATCTGCTCCGGCACTGCCCCGCAGTTTTTTTTAAAAAACTGGTCGCTCTTCCGGGACGGGTTTGATTGCAACGATGGTAAGTTTTAGCCGAATGCCAATTCTTTGTTTTTCCCCCTACCCACAATCTATCACTAAGGACTTACAACTGGTGTATGAAAAGTTTTAGCCGAATGCCAAGTCGCTCTTCTCAATATCAAAACATGTCGATTTTCTAGCCTCTGTAACAAATATGCCTCTGTAACACATGTGTTGTGCTACCTACCTGTATTTCCTTTTCATTATTTCATTATTTCGTTCAGTCAACTGCATTCTCAATCAAAGTTATATATATCCCGCTTCCCACAATCTATAACACATGACTTACGACTTGTTTGTGAAAATATAACCCTTAGTAATGAACCCGGAGCAGGCCGAGGACGTCCCGGTGCCCGTGATGGCATCGTCAGCTGCCCCTGCTGCTGCTGCCGCTTCCCCTGCTGCTGCTGCTGCCCCTGCTGCTGCTCCCGTTCACCCAACGAGCGCCAAGGATAGGATGCGCGCTACCTATCAGACCAAACTGCAGGATGCTATGGGTACAATCGAACACGTGATAACTTTTATGAATATAAATCCCCGTCCTATTTTGATATCACCATTACGAAATCCATTCCCAAAATTCTAATATTCTACACCACAATTTACTTTTGTTAATTCCTGGTAAATCTAAAAAGGGGCAGAAGCGCGGTGCTCCCCCATGAATCTATTTGTAATATAACTACATATTGTAGTATTTGTAATATAACTGTATATATATTTGTACATTAAATGTATTTGTACAGTATTTGTACAGTAAATGTAAATAATATCTATCTATTGTATATATCTATATATTGTATATATCTATATATTGAATAATTTTGTATATATATTTTTTTGTTTACTAAATGTATTTTATTCAGTGAATAATGTCTTTTGTCAGCGCCAGAGCACTGGTCTTCCGGCCTTCATTACAATTTGTTGGTACATAAATGACAATATCAGTATATCAGTTGCAATAATAACCACATGAAAAACCTGATCGATAATAGAAGCATAATATAAATTGACTATTTTTCGTAATAGTAACTGCATGCAATTCCAGTTCAACATATGTATTATGCACTTGGTGAGCATGCATCAATGAAATGAAATAATAGCAGTGTGTATATATATATATATATATGAACTTGTAATAAAATATAAGTTTGGTGTCACTACTCCTTTGTTTGCATTTTCTATCATACAGAAATACAACACTTACATACAAACCGTTTGGAACTCATAGACTACATTACGGTTCCCGCTATAGTTTACTACAAAATACTTCGGGGGATATAACTTATTGTTATTATAATAATGACTAAATTAATAATACAATGTTAAGCAAGCATATTGGCTTAGTACATAATCTGGCTTCCCTTTTGCATAAGTGCAATAGTTAACTACGAAATACACTCAAAGACCAACATGTAGTATACAATAATGTTTTAATTTACAACAGTTCATAGATACACTTCATATACATATTTATAATCATATATACACATATATAATTTAAAATTCATACGAAACACCTGTCGCCTCTTGCTCATTCTCTTGTGCACAGATATCATATAGATTTTGTACAGAAGGGGTGGGGAGTAGAAACTTGTTCATATAATTCCATATGGGCAAAGGCTTATTATAATAATGACAAAATAAATAATACACTATTAAGCAAGCATATTGGCTTAGTATATAATCTGGCTTCCTTTTTGCATAAGTGCAATAGTTAACTACGAAATACACTCCGAGACCAAAATCTAGTATACAATTATTTTTTTATTTACAACATTTCATAGATACACTTCATATACATATTTATAATCCGATATACACATATATAAGTGAAACTTCATACGAAACACCTGTCGCCTTTTGCTCATTCTCTTGTGCATAGAGATTTGGTACAGAAGGCTTTTGCTCACCGAAATATATATTTAATTCATATATACACATCTGTAATTTATAATTATAACTCAGGACACAAATAGTTTAATGTGGGTATTTTTAATTCGTTTATGATTTTTACATTGTCAGATGTTATTCTTGTTACGGATAATAGTTCATGAGTCAGGGTAATGTTCGAGCGCTCAACCTTGTTCTTGCAGATGGGTGGGTGGGATGGCTGAGTAAATCGGGCGGAGACTCGCAGCAACCACGCGGCAGGTTCGGGTTCACTGGCGGAAGTGAGCTGCTCCGGTCTCTGGCGTGGTGCCAGCCCGAACCGCTAGGCGGGTGCGCGGTTGTCTCCCAGTATACAGTATAGGTGGCGCCACCGTCCCATAGAGTTTAGTGGTTAAGGTTATAGGTCCTGAGCTCCAAATTACCCATGTTGCCACCGCAACATGAACAATTCATATATACACATATTTACACACGGAATACCTGTCGCCTTTTGCTCAGTCTCTTGTGCACAGATATCACAGAGATTTGGTACAGAAGGCTTTTGCTCAATTGCTCAGACATAATCACACACTATATACAAATAATACATACACAAATTTACACACATAATTTCATCTCAACATCTAATGCGCACCGTCTACTGCTATAACTAAACATACACAGAAATCAACAAATACACACTATATACAAATAATACACAAATTTACACACATAATTTCATTGTTATTTCATTGGTATTTCATTGGTATTTCATTGGTATTTCATTGGTATTTCATTGGTATTTCATTGGTATTTCATCCATTCATCATCCAGTCATACACTATTGCTCAGAACCACTTCACTCGACAAGCAGTAGAAGGTGAGTATTAGACGGTGAGCAGTAGAAGGTTTAAAACGCACCAAAAGTTAGACCATCTACTGCTCAACATCTAATGCTCACCGTCTACTGCTATAACTAAACATACACCGAAATCAACAAATACACACTATGTACAAATAATACACAAATTTACACACATAATTTCATTGGTATTTCATTGGTATTTCATTGTTATTTCATTGGTATTTCATTGGTATTTCATCCATTCATCATCCATTCATACACTATTGCTCAGAACCACTTGACTTCATATATTATTACTTCACCTCATTTTGCTTGACAAGCAGTAGAAGGTGAGCATTAGACGGTGAGCAGTAGAAGGTTTAAAACACCCCCATAGTTAAACCATCTACTGCTCAACATCTAATGCTCACCGTCTACTGCTAAAACTAAACATACACCGAAATCAACAAACACACACTATATACAAATTACACACAAATTTACACACATAATTTCATTGATATTTCATTGTTATTTCATTGGTATTTCATTGGTATTTCATTGTTATTTCATCCATTCATCATCCATTCATACACTATTGCTCAGAACCACTTCACTCCATATCATCATGCTCAGGTCATTTGCTCGACAAGCAGTAGAAGGTGAGCATTAGACGGTGAGCAGTAGAAGGTTTAAAACACACTCGGAGTTAACCCATCTACTGCTCAACATCTAATGCTCACCGTCTACTACTAAAACTAAACATCAACCGAAATCAACAAACACACACTATATACAAATTATACACAAATTTACACACGTAATTTCATTGATATTTCATTGTTATTTCATTGGTATTTCATTGGTATTTCATTGTTATTTCATCCATTCATCATCCATTCATACACTATTGCTCAGAACCACTTCACTCCATATCATCATGCTCAGGTCATTTGCTCGACAAGCAGTAGAAGGTGAGCATTAGATGGTGAGCAGTAGAAGGTTTAAAACACGCCCGGAGTTAAACCATCTAATGCTCAACATCTAATGCTCACCGTCTACTGCTAAAACTAAACATACACCGAATCAACAAACACACACTCATCGGAACAACACCCCTCTAAGTGGACTGAATTTAATTTTTAATACAAAATTATCGATATACTGTATACATTAGAGCGTTTGTTGATATATAAAATTAGCACTTTAGTTTTACTACAGAATTAACCGAAATACACCCGATTGATTTAATACACCCGATTGATTTAATTCTCATCTGAAGAAGACCCCTCTAAGTGTAGTAGAAGCTCATCAACATCCATCTGCTCTGAATCGTGGAAGGAATTGTTATCCACTTCGCTTTCAGTCCCACTCCCGCTTTCACTCCCACTCCCACTCTCACTACTACTAGGTATAGCATGCATACCGGCAAAAATTCTACGCATAAACGTCTGATCCAACTCAATATCCATCTGGAATTTGAGCCTAGCAACATGAGCAACATCGTGCTGGACCATCTCGTTAGCATTTAATTTACTCAGAATAAATGCCTTCATACCGGGGCTTTCAGCACGTACAAGAGCCTGCTGCAGCTAGGCCTAAAGGTGCGGACAGACAGGACGCGTGCGTCGGGCGTGCGTAAAGTACAAGCGTACGTCATGCGGTTCTCATGCGTAAATAGCGAACACACTGGACGCATCTGCCACGCGTCATATTTCTCATGAAGACTGCTTCCTCTGTGTCTGTGTGTGTGTCTGTGTGTGTGTCTGTGTGTGTGTCTGTGTGTGTGTGTCTCTGTGTTGTGTCTCTGTGTGTGTCTGTGTCTCTGTTGCTGTGTGTGTGTCTGTGTGTGTATCTCTGTGTCTCTGTGTGTGTGTCTCTGTGTTTGTGTGTGTGTGTCTGTCCCAGACAGCACACAGTCGTCGGCCCGACGGCGGCCCAACGGCGGCCCGACGGTGGAAAACGCCGTCGGGCCGACGTTGTTTTGTCCAACCTCCCGCCGTCGCCCCGCGCCGACGGCGGCTGCCGCCGTCGGGGCGACGGCGTGAGCCGCCGTCGCCCCCGACAGCGTCGCCCCGACGGCGGCCGCTGTCGGGGCAACGGCGGCAAACGCCGTCGGGCCGACGTTGTTTTGTCCAACCTCCCACCGTCGACTCGACGGCGGCTGTCGCCGTCGAGTCGACGGCGACAAACGCCGTCGGGCCGACGTTGTTTTGTCCAACCTCCCACCGTCGACTCGACGGAACCCTAACCTTATAAAAATTCGTCAACATTCCGTACCGCGTAGTTCAAATCCTATTAACACGAATAATTCCATTAATACATCGTAATAAATTACAAAACTTTTACAAAATAATCTAAACATATTAATAAACAAACGTGTTAAATAATTCCTTTAAATTCCTCCGATTTCTGGCGTTATTTGTTCAAATAGAACGCTGTCCAACGATCGGACGTGTTGTGCTGGCGACTCGAGTCAGGGGGCGATTCGAAGTAAACAAACCGTATCGGATGATTCAAATCGTATTAACACGAATAATTCCACTAATACTTCGTAATAAATTACAAAACTTTTACAAAACAATCTAAACATATTAATAAACTAACCTGTTAAATAATTCCTTTAAATTCCTCCGATTTCTGGCGTTATTTGTTCAAATAGAACGCTGTCCAACGATCGCACGTGGTCCGCGGGCGACTCGAGCCGGAAAGCAAATTTAAAGAACTGCGCATGCGCGGCCCACCACCGTCGGCTCGACGGTGGCTCGACGGTGGACCTGATGTGGAAAATGAATGCAAACCTGCGGCGGCCCACCACCGTCGAGCCGACGATGGCCCGACGGTGAATCAAAAGTGGAAAGGGATTGGACCCTAACGTCCGAACACCACCGTCGGGCCGACGATGGCCCGACGGTGAATCAAAAGTGGAAAAGGATTGAACCCTAACGTCGGAACACCACCGTCGGGCCGACGATGGCCCGACGGTATACCAAGTGTGGAAAATGAATGCAAACCTGCGGCGGCCCACCACCGTCGGGCCGACGGTGGCCCGACGGTGGCTCAAAAGTGGAAAGGGATTGAACCCTAACGTCGGAACACCACCGGCGGGCCGACGGTGGCCCGACGGTGGCTCAAAAGTGGAAAGGGATTGAACCCTAACGTCGGAACACCACCGGCGGGCCGACGGTGGCCCGACGGTGGCTCAAAAGTGGAAAGGGATTGATTCCCAACGTCGGAAATCCACCGGTGGCCCGACGGTGGCCCGACGGTGGAAAGTCGATCGCGACGGTCCGACCAATAGCCGACGTCGGCCCGACGGCTGTGTGCTATCTGGGGTGTGTGTGTGTCTGTGTGTCTGTGTGTGTGTCTCTGTGTGTGTCTGTGTGTGTGTGTGTCTCTGTGTCTGTGTGTGTCTGTGTGTGTCTCTGTGTGTGCTCTTTTGTCTCTGTTATTTGTGTCTCTGTTGCGGTGGTAATTATCTCTGGCCTGGTGTGTTCTCTGTGTTTCGTGTGTGTGTATTGTGGTGTGTCTCTGTGTCTCTGTGCGTGACCTGTGCGGTCTCTGTGTCTGTGTGTGATGTGTGTTCTCTGTGTGTCTCTGTATGTGTCCTGTGGTATATGTGTCCCTGCAGAGACACAGAGACACAGACACACACACAGAGACACACACAGACACACACACAGACACACACACAGAGACACACACAGACACAGACACACGCAAAGTCAGGCAAAGTCAGGCAAAGTCAGGCAAAGTCAGGCAAAGTCGGGCAAAGTCAGGCAAAGTCAGGCAAAGTCAGGCGAAGTCGGGCAAAAGCCAAGCGTTACCACGCGTCAAGCGTAAATAATCGCTCCAAAAGCGATCCGTGACGCACGCGTGACAAACGCACGCGCCAGTGTGTTCGGGTTCTCTTTATTACATACGTTTTGATTTTTTACGCACGCGCGACGCTTGACGCACGGGCGAGATACGCGTCCGGTGTGTTCGCAGCTTTACAGGATATATAATGTGACATCAGCGCAACTATCTCAAGACGTAGACACCGTAGCTCTTCTTCAGCCCTGTTTAAAAGTTCATGTGCAAAGACAGCCGACTTACGCACGCTGTAGCAGACGGTCTCCGCATCTTCCAAGTCGTTGTAGAATGGAGCGTCGGGTTCGCGAACCATGGCCAGTGTGGGTTGCTCTGCTGCAGGAAGTGTCCTCGACATTGTAGTCGCATAGTGAGCGCGACAACTTACCGTTCACAGCACGCAACTGAATGGAGACGCGTTGAGCGGAGGCATTTCCACGCGCAGTTCTCTTCAACAGTGTTAGATGGCGGCGTTCCATCGACTGCTGATGCATCCGCATTCGGGTGGCAGCAGACAACTTGATGCGTGACCGTCGAAGGTTACCCATCAGCAGAGCACTGCCCTCTCTCCATCGACGGCGCACCTTTAGCGATTGTTCATGACGACCCAATACAGCTTCACTCCTGCCAAAGATTGTATGTACGTTAATAATTGCTGCTAATAAACATGGCATAATGTACAGTGTTGAATCTCGTCGCTTTTTAATTCATTGTAAAAGTGGACTATATATGATTTTAATCCTTGTAAAATTTGATTATATTGTATTACTAATAATTGATTATATTGTATTACTAATAATTATATAGTATTTATAGGAATTATATTGTATTTATAGTGATCTTAAATTATTTAAGTGGTGGTCATCGTCGGTTTTTAAATCCTTGTAAAAGTGGACTATATAGTATTTATATTGATTTAAATCTTAAATTGTTTAAGTGGTGGTCGTCGTCGATGTTTAAATCCTTGTAAAACTTGATTATATTGTATTTATAGTAATTATATTTTAGTTATAGTTTTAAAGAGCGAGTTTCATAACGGTGTTACTCACGTGGCTAGTTCCTCGTTCAGCTGGATGTCAGCAGGCAGCAATGGCTGATCCACCCGATGGCGTACCAGGGAGTAGTAGTTGTTCAGCTCACGCGCATACTTCTCCCGAGCTGTTAGAGTTGGTTGACGCACCCTACGGATCCGTCCGTACGTTTCTTGAAAGTCCCCAGCCCATACGGCAATGGTGGCCGGAGTTAAGGCCTCTCCGTCCACTGAAACATTTATTAACATGTCGTGATGTAACGATGTAACTGGGTACGTAATCAAACCTAAATAAAATGGTTACATGGTTAAATGCAAACACGGGACCGGGTAATCACTTGAGGAAACGTTAATATAAAGAAAGGTCATAAATTACAAATGCTTCACACATATTCAGTCGATTAGTTTAATGAAACTCAGTTACATCGGTAATGTAAATGGGTTTAACCTATATTCAAACATCGGACCGGGTAATCACTTGTGGAAACGTTAATATAAAGAAAGTGCATAAATTACAAATGCTTCACACATATTCAGTCGATTAGTTTAATGAAACTCAGTTACATCGGTAGTGTAACTGGGTTTAACCTAAAATCAAACACTGGACCGGGTAAGCACTTGAGAAAACGTTAATATAGTTACCCTTTTCTGTGGCACACAGCGTGACGATATCTGCCCGGGCTGTTTCAGCCTGCCGTGTAGCAGAGCGCAGACTCATAGTACTAGGCGCTTGAGAGATGGATTTCCTGCTCATGTGCAGCAACGCCGCGACCAGTAGGTCCTGTCGGTGGGTTGCTGACATCTCACGGGTGATGTACGCCATTCGTCCCAGGGTTGACCAGAAGCGTTCGATGTTCTCCCCATCGGCCATCCGGAAATCGGGCAGCAGGCGTGGATTACATTGAATCTACAATGGTTGACGAGAACAGAACATGTGGAAAAAAGAATGGAACAATTTCAACCGTATAAAGAAGTGAATATAAGTTATAAAGGAAGAACGCCTATCGGTAATTTCTACCTTATAGAAGTGAATCTAAGTTATAAATGAACAATTTCAACCGTATAAAGATGTGAATATAAGTTATAAATGAACAATTTCAAACGTACAACGGTGGAGATAAGTTAGTGAAAAATCGCTAAAACCACAACACCTAGAGATCAAATATCCTTAACATTTCACAACATGTACAGAACTAATAAAGGAACAATATGTGCTTAGTTTGATACCACATTTTAATCTACTCTAAGTGATTTGAGGACGATTTGATGGAGACAAGCAAAACTTGAAATTCAACTTTTGAAACTAATACTGGTCAAATTGAAACAATCAAAAAATGAGGACGTAGATAAATATGGCTTCTAGGGCATGAAACCAAGAGTTAAATTGTAGCTAGAAAACCATCCTTTTGGCGACCTGAAAGGTAACACCTACTGCAAAGCTAGCGTTATCATCCTTGCCGAACCGATTCGCGGTGATCGGCAGTATTCACACATACTAGCTAGACATAGCATTGACAATTTCGAAACATAACATGCGTGTATGAAAGTAAATACCTTCATCAATCGGTTGGACTTGCGGTTGACATGCGGGTTGAGGTTCAGGTTGAGGTTCAGGTTCAGCTGCAGGTGGAGGTGCAGGTTCCGCTTCAGGTGGAGCAGGAGCTGGAGCAGGAGCTGGAGCTAGAGCTGGAGCCTCAAGTGGAGCTAGAATTCGGTCTTGAGCACGGGCTTGAGCTTGGGCTTGAGCGATTCTCTCTGCAAGTGTGCCCCTAGTACGAATAGGTTCACAACGATAGTAACTGGTTTCCATCCCATTGACAATCTGTGTATGGCGCACTAGATGGGTTGGTCGGGGATTCTATCTCCAACCAATGTTGTTAATACGACGCATTGTGATTGCGATGGCGACAGAGGCAGCACTAAAGCGTATATAGTGCCCACAATATATATCAGTCCTGTTAAACAAAGGACCACTTCAATTCAAATCGACAACTTAGAAGCCCGTCAGCCACGCTGTCCTGCTGGGGTGACCTAAATTAACACTAAAACCTTATGGCGTAACTACCAACTGGAGAAAGGCCCGGTGTCGCAGTTTCCGCGTCCAATAAATTATGCGGTACGCATCGCTTCTGCGCATGCGCCAAAATCAAAGAGCATCATCAGTAACCTTATAAATTGAATACAATGTTTTGCGTATGGATGTTTTCTGTATGTGTACCAAGTGATTTGTTTCTAGATGCTGAGGTTTTAGAGATTTGTCACTTTTCGGTAGGGAGAATGCTCAAGTCCATGGAAAAGGCATTTTAGTGTTGCCGTTCCTCGGCGTACTGGCGCACGGCCGTAATTGCCACACCGGGCAAGCCTTGCACCGGCGCATTTAATTTGAGGGGTGGGGGGAGGGTGGTGTGGGGGGGAGGGTGTGGGGGGGGGGGGGCGGCGAGCTGGGCTGGGCTGATATAATCTGATAAAATATACTTTGATTTCGATTATTTCTCTAGAAATTTGGAGCAACTCTGTCAATTCCAAAGTTTAATTAGGCACTTCGACATACAACATTTAAATTATTAAAGCTAATGTTTTGGACTGCGCGTTAAATATAGTTTATGTTTTATTTGGACGTTCTCTGTGGCGGAGTGGTTAGAGTGTCTGACTTTTTTCTAGGTCAGACTCCTAATCTGAGGGTCGGTGGTTCGATTCCCCATGTCCCCAGCTCTGCCAATTTGGATTTCCACCACTGTGTATAATTTACAGCGTCATCAAAGGCTGGTTGTTCTCATACCATGTCTATGTGGTGTGGCAGGTTAAAAATCCATTGGGTGGGTAAAAGTGTAGGCTCGGGCTTTCTATCGACCAGCAGTGGAATGAGGAAGACCAGCCGTCTATGACTGAAATTTCCCCTGCTTAAACAACTAATGGACCAAAAAAAAATGCTACTACAGGAGAATCGTTGCGCATATTCGGTGGTGATTTGCGGGTTAGCTGTTGACAGTAGGGTTGAGAGTGAAATTTAATATCGGGTGGGTGATGGATGCTTAGTATATGGATATTAAAGAAAAATCGGGGCATGTAGACTTCCATACAGCGATATATTCACTTCTAAAGAGTATTGACAATAGAAAAGTTAATCGTACGCTATCAGGTGTACTCGGAAAACATGGCTCGATTAGGAAAGAAATGTGATCAAGCAAATCGGGTCAGATAAGAATTACAAAGTTTCTCACGTTATTCTGCCGCCCATAAATAAAACCACCCTCACCCCCACCGACACGATCGACTAAGGTCCTGCCGTGGTACACGTTGTACCTGATATTAATCGCTTTGATAAGGAGAAAATGAGCTGAGGTAAAGCGCTGAAAGTAAAGATAAGGGGACGGTAATTGCGTTTCCGTAAAGAGCATGTAGGTCACATTCGAATACAGCTAAATACTTTATTTACGCATCAGGTTTGTTTTGTGCTATTTAGCATTTGACAATATAGATACTGACATATACATACGTAGGGACACCTGGTAGGGATGGCTAACTCCACACAAAAGCTTGTTTTGACAACCATCAAGTATGAAACGGCTGTGTGCAGTTTACATCCGATGTGTTTGTTTAGTGGGTTTGCTTAGTGGCAAAATAACAGATGGAGGTGCAGGAAAAACATTGACAGTATATGCCTAAATTAATTTCCAATGTTTGAATTTTGAATTTTGACTATCTCATTTTTTCTACAGGAAATATAACACTATGAAATACCAGAGCAAACAATGCACATCAAACCGCACGAAAATGCTGTCATAAGTATAATCCGAATGCAATAGATAACAGAAGAATAATCCACCTAAAAACCGTGTGGCTGTCAAACTACGACTACGGAGTTTTTGGTAGGGCGGGGGATATAGACACTGACACTAGAGTGACATAATAGAAAGTGAAATAGTCATTGATTTCTATTGATTTAGAATCAAATGGCATTACGCACAAATGAATAATGTGAAACAAAGTACGAAGAGTTGGTTAATTTACTGGTCTCACCCAACCAATGATCGCGGCCTTCATAAGAATAGTGATATGGTTGTTTGTTGGTTGTGTTGTTTGTTGGTTGTTGATTAGCTGTTGTTGGTTGTGGATTGGTTGTTGCTTCGGGATTGGTTCGTTGTTGTGGTTGTTGTGTTTGTTATTTGGTTGGTTGTTGTTGGTTGTTGTTGGTTGGTTGGTTGTTGGTTGGTTGTTGGTTGGTTGTTGGTTGTGTTGTTTGTTATTTGGGTGTGTTGACTGTTGTTGGGTGTGGTTGGTTGTGGTTGTTTGGCTGTTGATTGTTGGTGATTGGCGTGATAGGATTGGTTGTTGTTGTTCGGTTGGTTGTTGTTGGTTGGTTGTGTTGTTTGTTTGGTTGTTTGTTGTTTGGTTGGTTGTTGTTGGTTGGTTGGTGGTTTGTTGTTGGTTGTGTTGTTTGTTATTTGGTTGTGTTGAATGTTGTTGGTTGTGGTTGGTTGTTGGTTGTGGTTGTTTGTTGGTGGTTTGTTGGTTGTGTTGTTTGTTGGGTGTGGTTGTTTGTTGGTTGTGGTTGTTGATTAGATGTTGTTGGTTGTGGATTGGTTGGTGTTTCGGTTGTTGTAATGGGTAGGTACTTGCTGTTGGTTTAGGATTGGATTGGTTGTTGTGGTTGTTGTTGGGTTGCTTGTTGTTGTTGGTTGTTGTTGGTTGGTTGTTGGTTAGTTGTTGGTTGTGTTGTTTGTTATTTGGTTGCGTTGACTGTTGTTGGTTGTGATTGGTTGTGGTTGTTTGTTGGTTGGTTGTTGGTTGTGTTGGTTGTTTGGTTGGTTGTTGGTTGTGTTGACTGTTGATTGTTGGTGATTGGCGTGATAGGATTGGTTGTTGTTTGGTTGGTTGTTGGTTGGTTGGTTGTGTTGTTGTTGGTTGGTTGTTGGTTGTGTTGTTTGGTTGTTGTGGGTGTTGATTAGATGTTGTTGGTTGTGGATTGGTTGTTGCTTCGGTTGTTGTAATGAGTAGGTACTTGCTGTTGGTTTAGGATTGGATTGGTTGTTGTGGTTGTTGTGTTTGTTGTTTGGTTTGTTGTTGGTTGGTTGTTGTTGGTTGGTTGTTGTTGGTTGGTTGTTGTTGGTTGGTTGTTGGTTGTGTTGTTTGTTTGTGTTGTTTGTTATTTGGTTGTGTTGACTGTTGTTGGTTGTGGTTGTTTGTTCGTTTGGTTGTTTGTTGTGGTTGTGTGTTGGTTTGTTTGTTGTGTTGTTTGTTGTGTTGTTTGTTGTTTGGTTGGTTATTGGTTGTGTTGACTGTTGATTGTTGGTGATTGGCATGATAGGATTGGTTGTTGGTTGTGTTGACTGTTGTTGGTTGTGGTTGTTTGTTGGTTGTTTGTTGGTTGTGATTTGTTGTTGTTGTTCGGTTGGTTGTTGTTGGTTGGTGGTTGGTTGTGTTGCTTGTTGTTGTTTGGTTGTTGGTTGTGTGGATTGTTGATTGTTGGTGATTGGCATTAGGCGTGATCAGACAAGAAACACTACGTTCAGCATTTAGGTTTGCAAAATTGATTTGGCATGTTTTTCGCTTCAAAGATCACCAAATCTACCCCCGTTGGTTTGTTGGTTGGTTGTTGATTGTTGGTTGTGGTTTTGGACACCGGCATGATCAGGCAATTTGTCGATAAAAACCCGGCGCTGACACGACACGACACTACACGATGCTAATCCACCAATGAACGTAAGCCAAACCCAAGTATCATCCGAGCTACAGGGTGACAGGCAGCGTAAACACCCCATAATAAAAACTTTTGTAAAAAAATAAAAGATATAACAAATAAAAGATATAAATCCTAACAGGGCACCAGCAGTACTATGGTGCTACAGTGGTGTCTCCTAGTGGGGAAAGCAAGAGTTAAGGGGTGGGGAGGCGACGACTGGCGACGACTGGCGCCACCTAGAGTATATTGGCAGATGTAAACAAAGACAGTGGTCGGCAATATTGTTCGGCGAATAAACCAGAACCGCAATGGTGTGGGCCCCCGACCCGTTTATATCGTATTCATATCATATTTGCAGGACGATGCTACAACGACAGATAACGATACATGATAGTACTTAGGTGAGCCTTTTTTTTTTTGTTAAGGTGAGTGCGGCCCTATGGGGCTCAAAAAGGCAGAGGATACGACAGCCAATTATATGCACATCGATGTGCGGTGACCACTTCTACCGTCTTTTTATTTTTGTCCAAAGCTACTTGAATCGCATTGCAGGCTGGAAAAGAGTCAGAATGAAGAGGAATCCATATTCTTACTTTGTTGTGATATTGTTAATAATGTAGGAGGGCCAGCTCAGGAGTTGACCAGGTCAACCGTGTGTACCGAAAACATTGATGGCGATATTTAAAAAAAAGAAGTCTGGGGAATCAAATATCTGCAATTTCGACTTAAAATAAAAAATAAAAAACATTTGAATCGTACGTGAGGTAGCAAAATACGGAGGTGAGCGCAAACACAAGAGTATAACTTGGTGAAGTTGTTGTTGATGTACTATGGGGCCGGGCCGAGCACAGCTTGGTCAGCGAAAAGTCCACCTCGTGGACGGATACAGTAAGAACAGTAGCTAGTAGCAACCACTGAGCCGCGGATGCCCGTCCCCTTTATAGTATGACTGAGTCGTTGCTGATAGTAAGTGTCACAGGTGGATATTTCACATTTTCTGTATTTTCTGTATGAAGATTGCTCACGACCATTGATAATGCCTTGAGTTTGACGGTACGCGCAGTGCAAAACATTAGTTTTATTCAAAATTAATAGAAATCAAGAACCCTAACCTTATAAATTTAATATAATCTTTTTGGTAAAGATGTTTTCTATATGTGAACCAAGCAATTTGTTTCTAGGTGGTGTGGTTTTAGAGATATTTCACTTTTTCTGTACGAAGATTGCTCACGGCCATTGCCAATGCATTTGAGTGTATGCGGAGGGCGGAAACTGGCAGAGGGCGGAAACTGCGACACCAGTACCAACCCAAGTAGGTCCTACTGGTCCTTGAACGCTGGTTGCTAAGGCCAAATAAAGGCTAAAGCTAAGATTCCTTATACACGATATGCGGCATGCGGCATGCAAATGACATATATGCGGTATAGATATATGCCAACCCCCAACATTTTTTGGGGTTTTTCCTCCAAATTTGTGAAGGAACAGTATTGTTTTCTATGGCAAACACAGCAGTATTCGCATTCGCACCGATCGGTCCATGGGTCGATTCATTTGCCGCATTTGCATTCGTATTCGCATTCGGATGTATGGAAGCACCACTATTCATGTACATGCTTTTTTATTCGCATTCGCATTCGCATTCGCATGCTGCATACCGCGTATAAGGAATCTTAGCTTTAGGCCAAATAAAGGCTAAGTCCAAATCAAAAATAAAGTTGGTGATCGTCCTTTTGATAACACAAATCATGGTCGGGCGAGCAGTTTTTATTTTTATTTTTTATATTTTTCTAGCATATGAGTTGAGCGTCCCCCTCCCGTTTTGGTAGGTCATGGGATTCTAAACCATGGTCGAGTCAAACCAAGGACATAGCAATGTATGCTGGTCACTACCTACCCAAGCACTCAGCATTACTAGGATATGGCAAGTGGCAGGGGAATGAGGCCGACCAATTGTCTGTGATTGAAATGTCCCCTGGTTAATCAACAAATTATGTGCTTACGAAAGTTGAATTGCTGCTAGCCCAACATATTTTTTTTAAGTTAACAAAAATATAAAAAATATATATATAAATCAGGGGCAGGAGATTTTTAAGGAACGGGCGGGGACGATCACCGATTTTTTCAATTGTATTTGTCCTAATGGGTCCTATGCCTACTGCCATTTTGGAAGTTATTTCATTAGTACTAGCTCTCTTTAGCGGACAACTCTTCCTACACAGGAGTGTTGTCATGAGAGAGCTGGTCGTCTGTATAACAACAACAATTTGTATCTTGAAAAGTTGTTCGCATATCGCCGGGTTCACAGATCACGTGGGTCGCATAAGACGGGAACTACTGTACCATAGTCCTTCACTGTTGACAACAAAATGCATCTTCTTTTAAACCATACTGGCGCACAATACCCGACAGATGAACGGTGGGACGATATTCACAAGTATCTGAATTCAACAATAGGAACAAACCAAAGTTGCCATGTCGCCACAGGCCATATACTTTGACTATGTGTAACCATGAACTATTGTTTCTTTGTTTGTTGTTTTACATCCTAGCAACATCCAAGGTCATATCAGGACGGGTACCGACTTGTGACAGTGCGCACTCATGGCGACTTTATAGTTCTGCCCCACTGGGAAATCAACCGGGCAGCACCATGACCTGATATCCCACTCAGTCACATTATACTGACACAGAGCCAAGCAGCCCTTGTCATATCCTATTCATGCCGAGCACCAGGCTAGGAAGTGACAAGTATCAATTTTAAAGTCATTGGTTTGACTCGACCGGGGTTCGAACCCATAAACCCATGGGTTCGGATCCCCCGATCTCCCAAAACAGGAGACGGACGGTCAACTTATTCGGCCCTCCCGTCTGGTAAACCCTGAACGAAGTAGACCCAACCGTCAGTTTACTGTTTACCAGTGTCTAGCCGCTGTACGGTGCTGCCATCTGGTGGTTCGAAATAACATTGCGCATTGCCCTCTCATTTACCACTTTAAATACTACAGTGTGTTTATTGAGTTTTTAATCCTGGCTACATCTAAGGTTATATCAGGACGATACCCAACTTGTGGCATCTTTATAGTGATATCCCAACTGAAGACTGGGCCAGCGGCACCATGACTGAATATCCCACTCAGGCACATTTTCCTGATACAGCGATAGGCAGACTGAGTAAACTAGTCTTGATTGAAATGCCAAGGCTAGGTAGCAACAAGCATAGATTGTGTAAGTCACTGGTTTGATTCAGCCACGGTTCGATTATTTGTTTGTTGTTGTTTTACGCCCTAGCAACATCTAAGGTTATATCCCGTCCTGACATGACCTTCGATGTTGCTAGGACGTAAAACAACAAACACACAATCTAAGGTCATATCAGGACGGGTACTGACTTGCGACAGTGAGCACTCATGGCGACTTTATAGTGCTGTCTCACTGGGAAACCAGGCCGTCAGCACCATGACCTGGTATCCCACTCAGTCACATTATCCTCACACTGAGCACACCAGTCCTTGCCCTGTCCTAATAATGCCAAGCGCCTGGCTTGGAAGCGACAAGTATCAATTTTTAAGTCATAGGTTTGACTCGACCAGGGTTCGAACCCATGACCCCACGATCTACCAGCACGGAGGCGGGATATACATTAGAGAGGACATCCACGATTATGACTCCAGGACTTCATCCACCTATATATGTGTGCAAAAAAAAAAGTTTTTCCTTACCATAATGAGCTGGCACTAGTTGCCCAATAATGCCTACATCAGCCAGAAGAGGATGTGTAAGTTAATCTGTCATTTGCTGGTCTGCCTTTGTGTCGGAGACTGGCCCTCTGCACCACGGTACTGGTATAGATGTGTCTCATACCGTGTGCTGCCACCTGGCGTTAACATGCCGCACTTCTGTTAGGTCGTTGGTTTCGCCCCCTCTTGGGAAAGAACTGAAACCGCGTGCAATGATCCCAGGATGTTGTGGCTTGAAACACCAGGTGGCAGCACTGTAATCGAATTGCTCCACTAACCTGCTGATGCGGATTCCGAGGGACACCAGTTTGCCAGGGACACTTCCATTGAAATGCATTGTTAACGGCCGTGAGGAAATCTTCATACAGAAAAAGTAAAAAAATCTCTCAAATTACACCACCTAGACACACACCGCTTGGAACACATATAGAAAACATGTTTAACAAAAGGATTAAATTGATAAGGTTAGGGTTCTGGATTTCTATTAATTTGTCATAAAACTGACGTTTTGCACTGCGCGTACCGTCAAACTGAAGGCATTGTCAATGGCCGTGAGCAGTCTTCATACAGACAATACAGAACAAGTGAAATCTCTCTAAAACGACACTACCTACAAAGAAATCGCTTGGTACACATATAGAAAACATGCTTAGCAAAAACATTATATTAAATTTATAAGGTTAGTGACGATGCTGTTCGATTTTTATGCGTGTGCAGAAGCAATGTGTCCCTGGGAAACTGGTGTCCCTGGGAGTAGATATATATAGGACTTATTTAACCTACTAAAGCCTATGGGGTGGTTTTTGTGAAAAAAGCAGCCAATCAGCGTCGAGTATTCTGGTCACGTGACCCTCTAGGGTGGGAGGGTGTTTTCGTCTCAGCCAATAGGAAGGCTTGATTTGGCTAATTTATGCAAATTTATGTATCTAGGTCACGCCTATGCCCAAATAAGGCTCGCTGAAACTAGGTCAAGTTTGGGGGTTTGACCTAGATAGGGTGTTAAAAAGTTCCATTCGGCGCTTAAGGCTTGAGTCTATGGAATGGTACCCTGTGTTTGCGCGCACTATGAAGCCATTTTACGTGAATTTTTGTAAATTGTGTGTGCGTGTGTGTGCACCCCCACAAAAAGGGGGCGTGGCCTATTTTTGTTTCAGCCAATGATCGTTGAGTATTTGGATGATTGACAGGTACGAATCCCAAAGGGTGCGTGTGCTATTTTCAGTTTCAGCCAATGATCGTTGCGTATTCGGATGATTGACAGATACGAACGGGTCTGGTCGGGCATTTTGCGTAATTTTGTAAACATTGGCACGTGCTTTTGGGGGGTGAGGTGGGTGTGATGTAAATATGGGCACGTGCGCGTGCGTTTTGTGAATTTTGAATATTGGCGGCAATGCCGCCGTGCTTGCGTAAGACGACGAAAACCCGAAACTGAAACCGGAAATGCCTAACATCCCCGTTTTTTTGGTGGTTTTAGCGCTGGTTTTATAAAAAAAGCTTGTTATGGAATTTGCGCATGCGCGTGCTATACAGCCCCAAAGCATTCGGTGTTTTTAGCGATGGTTTTATAAAAAAAGGCTTGTTATGGGATTTGCGCATGCGCGTGCCATACAGCCCCGAAGCTTTCGGTGGTTTTAGCGATGGTTTTATAAAAAAAGCTTGTTATGGGATTTGCGCGCGCGCGGACGCCGGTGCACGAGCTTTTGCCGTGCACCGGCGTCCGCGCCTGCGCGTGCTATACAGCCCCAAAGTTTCGAGTTGACTATAAAACTTACAACCACATTAAAAATTTGCGCGCGCAGACACCGGTACACGAGCTTTTGTTCGTGTATCGACGACTTTATTTTTATAAATTGTTGTTAGCTGCAATTGATACTAATTATATATTTTTTTATAAAAAGAAAGAACAATTAAGATAAGTTGTGATTACTTGGTAATCATTGTTTATTAGGTATTATTTAACATGAAATTTGTATATATACTATATTGCGATTGTTATCACAATTTTTATAAGTTTAGTGAGTAACCACAACGATTAAGTACAGTATTAAGGTAAGCCGCAATAACAATTTAAGTGTTTTGTACGCGTGCCTTCCATCCATCAAGTCGCCTCTCGCAGCAGGGAACACGTGTGACTAACATTTTTTTTTTTTTTGCAGTGTTGTGGTACTTGACCGAGATTGGTATTTTGCTTGGGTTTTTGTGAGTTATGGGTTTATTTCTTGGCAGGGGTTCAACCCAGACCACATGTGCGTGTGCATGTGGTTTTCGTTTTGGGACAGTTCCGGTTGTCACAGTATAGCTTAACCCTTTCAAAACTAAATACGCTGCTTTATAGCATGCAGTGTATTATTATGCATATTATATATGTCAATAACCACATTTACAACAATTTTGCCATACAAAAAATGACACGGTGTTATAATAAGCATAGTTTTGTTATTGTCATATTGTCCAATAATTTTAGTTGTTTTGTAAATAGTCCTTTTTCATCGCGATATCACAGGATCACAGATTTTTTCCAGTTTAGCCCTTTGACGTCAGTGACGGTGACGATATTGTAGTATGTAATTACGAAGGCGGAGGCGGAATGGGTTAAATCGGTCTTTATCGAGCATAAAAACAATTGGTATCATTCGCATGTCATTTCAGGTCAATCATTCACCGATTATTTCGGGTCAATTGGTCACTTTCGGATCACTCCCCGCCCCCCCCCAGAGTCATTTCTTGCAGTGTCCTTTTTTCTGATGGGCCGGGCTCGAACCCTCAACCCCGCCCTCGTACCTTATTTTAGGTGTGGGTGGGTGGGTGAAGAAAGTGTGGAGGCAGTCCTTGTTGATCGGGAGCAGTAGTAGAAGTGCGGAGTGGAGAGGGGTTTGGTTTTGAATCTTGGGCGCATGATCGCGTTTTGGCGGGAACTCTGCAGCTGGGTCTCTAAGGCTAGTTCGGGTTTTTTCCACAAGGTGGCTCCACCATAGCGTACCCACGCCTCCGCCCGAAATTACCGATGTTACTAATAACATGCACAATTACGAAGGCGGAGGCGGAATGGGTTAAATCGGTCTTTATCGAGCATAAAAACATTTGGTATCATTCACATGTCATTTCAGGTCAATCATTCACCGGTTATTTCGGGTCAATTGGTCACTTTCGGATCACTCCCCGCCCCCCCCCAGAGTCATTTCTTGCAGTGTCCTTTTTTCTGATGGGCCGGGCTCGAACCCTCAACCAAACAGGAAGCGAGGGTTCGAGGCCCGGTGCGGACAAGGTCCTTAGGGACATATGCGTGGACTGCCTTGGAGGTCCAAGACCCCAGCTCCATTATGTCATGGAGTGAGTCCCCAGAAGCCGCGCAAGCTTGGGCTCCCCCCTCCTCAAGCTGTGGAGGGTGTAGGAGGCTGGATGATCCACTCCCACTGCTGCGAGAGCCATCCTGAGTGCTTCGGTGAGGGCCGCAGCCTGAAGTGGGGCGCCTCCGGGGAGGATGAAGGCGGGGCCGGATGGGGGCGGTCGGGCTTGTGACGAGTATCTGATCCAGGCTGTCCTTGGGCAGCAGATGGAGCTGGGGTTGGCAGGGACCAGGACCTTGTAGGCCTGGTCAGGCCTCCAACGCGTCTTAGTCGTCCAGATGGTTATGGAGAGGTTGCTTGGAGTGATGGCGATGTCTCGTGCTCGCAATGCATGGCCCGGGTCAGTGAGGGCCAGGCTCGCGAGCAGGTTCCCTTGCCGTAGGAGGGTGTGGTACCCTATTAAGAGGGCGGCGGTGAGGACCCAAGCTGACGGGCCAAGTGTGGCAAGGAAGGTGATGACCGAGCGGAGGTGGGCCGGGGTGAGGGGTGGTGCCTGTATTGGGATGTGTGATGACATCCTCTGGACCCCTCGTTTCATCAGAGAGACCGAGTAGGAGTCAAAGGCTTGTATGTTGCCACCCAGTAGCTGCACCCAGGTCTTTGCTCCACTCAGGTAGTTCATCGCCGCCCCCGGAGAAGCGAGTGATTCTTTAAGGTATAGTAGGTATGCAAGCAGGTCGTATGGCGAGGGGCGAGGGGGGTCGGCTTGGTGGTGTTGGCAGAACTGGAGGTAGCGCTTCGCTTGCACCGACTTGTTCCTCCATGTGCCCGCGGTGAGCCCTGCAAAGTAGACCTGCAGCAGTCGTTCGTGTTGAGCGTCTGAGTACCCTGGGAAGAGAGGAGCAGTTTTAAGTTCGAGCTTCCCAGGATACTCAAAGTCCTGGAGTGAAAACATTATCAAATGGTACATGAATTTCAGTTAGTGCGAGCTGTGAGCAGAGGCTGGCTGCTTTCTTTTTGGCGTTGTCATCAAATGACCTCCTGCTTAGGGCATCTGCAAGGACTAGCTCCTTGCCAGGCTTGTGGACTATATTAACATGGCAGGAGTTTGTGGCTGCAAACAGCCAGATTTCTCTGGCACATGCTGTGAGGATAGGGTCTTTCCCTGCACCAGTGTTGAGGACCTGCTGGCTGGCTGCATTATCCGTGTTCACTGTGATGGTGAATTTGTTAGGATGTCGTGGCGCCAGTGACCTGAGTGCGATCACCAGGTTTACTGCCTCTAAGTGGGCAATGTTTGCTGTCTGGCTTGTGAGACTCTCAGGGTATCGTTGTCCATAGTAATTTGTTGGGGAGTATGCCCCGCCCCCCTGGAGTGAAGAGTCACACTCAATCACCCAGGGGAGCCTGGGTAGGTTCTGGAGGAGGACCAATCCATTAGACCTCTCGGCGAACTCTAGGAACCAACGTATATCTGCCCTGAGGCCGACTGCTACCTCGTGCCTCCCAGTGAAGGGAGCTGCTCTCAAGGCCATGAATATTCTCGCCATAAACCGTCTTGCTGGTATGACGCATTTGGCTATATGGTTGAGCCGGCCTGCTAGTTTTTGAAGTTCTCTCCTTGAGGCTAGCCGTGGTTCTGTCCATTTTTGGCACTCTTCGAGTGTGTCGCATAGTTTTTCTTTTGGGATCGTGACCTGCATGGTTTCTGCATTTATGTCGAATCCCAGCCATTCCAGGGACTTTGTGGGTGGGGTGCACTTCCTTGGGGAGAGGACCAGTCCGAGCTGGGCAGTGACATCCATGCAGTCGATGTATGCCTGGTCTGCCTTCTCCCTGGTAGGTGCCACGCCCACAAAGTCATCTAGATAGCAGTGGACGAAATGGCCTTTCCTCCTGAGGATATACACCACGGCATTTGTAGTCCGGGCACATGCCATCGAGGAGGTGCGACATCCAAATGGAGGGGCAATGTCGGTATAGTACTTGCCATCGATTTTAATGCCGAGGAGTGGGGTGGAGAGGGGGCATGTGCGTAACTGCCTGTAGGCCCTCGCCAGGTCGGCGCCCCACAAGTAGGCACTCTCACCAATCCTAGCCACTTCGTCTGCTGCATCCATGATTCCGGGTAGAGTATAGCTGCATTGTTTACCTTGGTAGTGTCCTCTTTTTATTCCATCATTCACACTGTGGCCCTTGGGCCAGCTGAGGTCCACGATGACCCGCCTCTCGGTAGTGTTTTTCTTGGGGCGTGTCATCAATGGGCTGGTCTGGGACCAGGGGGTGAACGGCGGGTCATCGAAAGGTCCTAGTAGGGCTCCATGTTGCAGTTCACTCTCCACATATTCGCGTATGGCTTCGAGTTGTTGTTCGTCACGGGCGTGGTTAGTTAATGTAGAGACGGGTGGTGTGTCGGCAGCATAGTCTGTAGGCCAGCCAAATTCCAGGAAGTCCACAACTTGTCTGTCATGGTATGCTGCCAACATCCTCCTCCACTCCGGTATGTTGAGGCCGGATCTCACAGGTATCCTCGCGCAAATATAGTTGGGGAGTGCCGTGGCCCTGACACGGTCAAATATTTCTAAATATTTGTGGTGTTGGTCCCTTGCTGAGGGTGTTGGGTGTGGCCATATCTCATTAAGAACATGCATGTATTCTGCCGGAGACCTGAGTGGGCGCGGCGTGTAGGGTCCGGCATCGCCCATCTCACCAAAACTGACGATATCAACTACATCGACAGCATCAACTTGATCAATTGCACCAACATCATTGCTTTCACAGCTTCTGCTGGTATCACTCGCTGTCTGTGTTGCTAATGTGTCTTCGTCACTGAAGTCCATGCTGGTGTTGACGTCTTGTGTGCTGTCCTCGTGGCAGTTACCTATGTTGGAGTGACAGCTGTCAGTGTCGCCACGTTTGTTGTTGTTTTTATGGTTGGCGGCCATTGTTGTTGACATCACTCTATTAGTATGGCTGCTGCCACGGTTGTTGTCAGGGGGGCGGGGCCCGCCACCATAACCGTAGTGGTCAGGCCAGCCAAGGGCGTCGTAACCCGGCTCCTCGTCTATATGGCGTCGCCCGTGCGTGGAGCCAGTAGCTAAAAACCCTGGTTCGATTGGTTTTCAGCTGTGGTCGGCGCTTGTGATCCTTTCCTCTCCATGAAGCGCTTCTTGTTTATGCACCCCTTCTCCTGGTGGGGATTTGTCCTATGGTATTTATTAGCGCACCATGCGCATATGTGTAGTTTTCGGTCAGGTTGCTGACCATGGGAAGCGGTGAAACCGCAGTCATTCCCCCAGTTCCAGGGGTGGCACGGTTTTCCATCGGCCTCCCTGTTGTAGCCGATCCTGCTGTCCTGTTGGTGTGTCGATTGGCCACTGTAGTTGGTTGCAAGGTACGTTGGTCGTTGGTGGTTGTTGGTTGCGCGCTTCTGGTTGACGGGATCCGCACGGGTGCCGACTGCGCAAGCATCCCTTTGGACGTCTTTTATCGCATACTGATCTGCCCATCCGTGCGGCAGGCGTCCGTCATCGATCATCGAGAAGACTCTCTCTGACCACAGGCGCGTTGTGTACCAGTCCCAGGTAGTGGCCATGGTTGCCATCTGGTGTAGGTGCTCCAGTATGGGGTCTTTCCATGTGTGTGGGACGGCCGGGTCTTTTCCCATTCTAAACACAGCCTCAAAGTACTCGGGCATAGTAGCCTCACCAAGTCCCACCCTATTACGCTTATCGCCACGAAATACATAAAGATGAGGGAGGAATGTAGCTTTACCTCTTTTCCGGCCCAGTGCTGTTCCGGCTGCAAGTAGTATGTCGTTGATCGCCTTAGTGTGTTCGTCTACTGCACTTGAGTCGGTGAATCCGACGGTTTGAGACTCGGTGAATCCGACGGTTTGAGAGCGCGGGAAATGTCCCGTCGCGCCTTCGCCGTCAGTGTAGGACTCTCGGAAGTGCATTCCAGTTCCGTTTGTGGGCGGTGGATACGGTGCTGTCGGGTGTGGCGTCCTCGTTTGTAAGGGTGCTGCCCGATTGATGGTGGTGTTGTAGTCGTAACTGTAATCCGGCTGCACCTGACTGACTGTTGGGTAGCTGACAGTGTCGCACTCGCTGTCAACTACCTTCATATTGTCCATGCCACTCGCTACGATTCTCCGGTTTTGGTTGTTTGTCTCAAATGCATCCATCCGAGCCTCCATGTTTGCCATCAGATCCGTACGGAGACTTTGCAATTGGTTCCCCATCAATGACTGTATGGCTTCCAGTATGCCGTCGTTGAGGCCGATGGATGCTGTAGGTGTGTTTAGTGGCGGCGTTTCGGTCGTGGTGGAGGCCGCCCCCGGTTCGTCATTATTTTCCTCCATTTGTTTTGTATGCTCAGCCTTTTTTGACTTCGGGCGTCCACGTTGTTTAGCAGTGTTACCCTGCTTTTGTTGAGTTGCCTTGCGTGTTGATTTCCTTAGTGGCATTTTTTGTGGCGTATCGTGGCGTTACGTGAAGATTGTGTGGAAGCAGTCGGTGAAGATCAGATACTTGGCTGAAACCGTTGATGACAGCGTGATGCCTTCCTCCTCTGATCCAACATACACGAGCACCACACCGGCAATGTTGCTAGATGTACATCAGCTTAATATCACGTCAAAAAACAATCATGTAGGCAATGTAAAATTCAGGATTCAACTAGGCATGCAAAATATATATATTTGTGTGTGACACGGCCGGTAAGCTAACACACAAGCACCACACCGGGATATTGGTAGCTAAAAAAAAAAATCAGCTGAATATCACCGTTGATGGCAGCGTGATGCCTTCCTCCTCTGCCACAACAGTCACGAGTGCCAGCCACCAATGTCACTAGCTGTCAATATGCAGAGTCGATAATTTAAACGGACATGCCACAAATATGTATATGTGTGTGACACGGCCGGTAAGCTAAAACTGTTGATGGCAGAGTGATGCCTTGCTCTTCTGATACAACAGTCATGAGCGCCACGCCGGCAATGTTGCTAGCTGTCAAATCAGCTCAATGTCACCGTCAACAAGATCATGTAAGGTTCAGAAATAAAATAGGCATGCCAGAAATATGTATAATTGTATGTGACAGTCACGAGCCCCGCCGGCAATGTCACTAGCTGTCAAATCAGCTCAATAACACTGTCAATAAGATCATGTAGGCAATGCCAGCATCACATGCGTGTAAGTTTCAGAATTAAAATAGTCATGCAGAAATATGTATCTTTGTGTGTGACAGGGCCGGTAGCTGAAACCGTTGATGGCAGCGTGATGCCTTCCTCCTCTGCTGCAACAGTCATGGGCGCCAGCCGGCAATGTCACTAGCTGTCAATATCAGGGTGTATAGTTAAAAAGAGCCGTGTAAAGAGGTCCAAAAGTAATGTTCAACGATACCCGTATGCAATTCCTGTTACGTGGCGTTTCGTGGCGTTTCATGCGGATGTGACATTGACACTATAGTGACAGTATGAACTGTCTTATCCGTATGCATTTCCTGTTGATCTCCTTTGTGGCGTTACGTGGCGTTTCGTGGCGTGAAGAAAGTGTGGAGGCAGATGGCAGCGCGATGCCTTCCTCCTCTGCCACAAGAGTCACGAGCGCCAGCCAGCAATGTCACTCACTACCTGTCATTACGCTCAATGTCAGAGTAATATTCAACGATACCTGTATGCAGTTCCTGTTGAACTCCTTTATGGGTTACGTGGCGTTACGTGGCGTGGGTTAAAGCGGCTTCTTCACGGCGTTTCATGCGGATGTGACATTGACACTATAGTGACAGGATGAACTGTCTTAGTATCCGTATGCATTTCCTGTTGATCTCCTTTGTGGCGTGACGTGGCGTTACGTGGCGTTTCGTGGCGTTTCGTGGCGTTTCGTGAAGAAAGTGTGGAGGCAGTCCTTGTTGATCAGGAGCAGTAGTAGAAGTGCGGAGTGGAGAGGGGTTTGATTTTG